>JACXGM010029137.1:0-13781 GCA_016801145.1 Umbra pygmaea
CTCCCCAGACACATTCCAGACAGCTTTTCAAAAGGTACTGTGCAAAAACAACAACAGTGCAAAACAAAACGGTGGATATAGCTGTGCAGCCATTAATCTAACAAGATAAAAAAAATCACAACATTGCGCACCGTTTCTTGGCTAGTTTAAGGTTTTGGGAGAGCAAAGGTGGCATGTCAACATGGTATTGGGCAAGTCGTGAATGACTTATGTGACCTATGCGATATCCACGTTTACCACCGGCATCCTTAATGTAGCTAGCATTACACAGGATTCTGTGTATTTATTATATATTTAAGCAATACAGATTGCAAATGTAAATGTTCTTAATAATATATTATAAGTTAGTAAATATGTCATACTATTTTAATATAGTTTAGTGGCATATTTTCGAAATGTTTAATGTTTCCATATTTGTTAAGCGATGTTTATCGCGTTGAATGAAACACTATTACTTTAAAGGCGAAACTACGAAAGGCTAGGAATCCACTAAAGAAGCTGGCTCCCTAAAGAAGCTAGCTTCACATCGCAGCGAATTATTGTGTGTAATGTGTTGGGCATTGGTCCCATACAGCTGTATTGTATTGGATAATGAAAGCTTTGAATCATATGTTCTTATCAGTTTACTATCTAATACGTTCCCCACCGGGGAACTATATATATTAAGTTGATTTTTCGAACAGGGATTCGGAAACGGGGCTTGCTCCGTCTGCTCCACGCATCAACTCGGTATTGCAGTACCTCCAGGAACGGTGCACCTACAAGTGTAAAAATGAGAAAAGTATATTATCCTCCGCCGAACGAAGCAGACTACCTAGCTAGCAACTGGAGGCGAAGCCCTTTTCATTAGCTTTTGATTTTTCCTGCTATTTTCAGTTATCCTCCCCTGACAAAGCTAGCTAGCTACAGTATTGTCAACACTGGCATCGTTGCTATCGGAGTATCGGTGCCAACGCTACTTCAAAAAAATGGGCATCGTCGGTGTTTTGTCATTTTAGAACCGGAAGGTTTCGGTAGTATCGGTTCTCGTGACATCCCTAGTTTCAACGTATCGTTTAGTGTGGACTTTGCACCCGAGTGAACTTATACGCAAAGCTGGTGCAACCGGCAGCTGTTGTTGATCTGTTCTGTAAGGTGTTTGTATATTAAAATAAATCAGTGAAAAAAAATGTTTGTATATTTAAGTGGTCACAGACACTCGTCAATAATTTTTTTTATTTAAAGCCAATTGAATCTTATAATCGTATTAGTTAACGGTTAATAATCGGATAACGAGTTGCGGTTGTCGGTCAGGAAAATTACCCGAAATGAGCATCCCTAGTATGAACCGAACCGTGACTTCTGTGCACCGGTCCACCCCTAGTGTACAGTCATGATCAAAAGTTGAGAATGACACCAATACAAATTTTCACAAAGTCTGTTGCCTCAGTGTTGATGATGGCAATGTGCGTATACTCCAGATTGCAATTAATCTGATCACTCTGCATGAAAAACTCCCTCTTTGCCATGAAATTGAACATAATCCCATTTCAGCCCTGCCACAAAAGGACCAGCTGCCATCATGTCAGTGATTGTCTCGTTAACATAGCTGAGTGTTGACGAGGACAAGGCTGGAGATCCCTCTGTCATGCTGACTGAGTTAGAATAACAGCATGGAAGCTTCAAAAGGAGGGCAGTGCTTGAAATCACTGTTCTTCCTCGGTCAACCATTGTTACCCGCAAGGAAACACATGCAGTCATCATTGCTTTTCACAGATTGGGCTTCAAAGCCAGGATATTGCTGCTAGTAAGATTGCACCTAAATCTACAATTCAGATCATCAGGAACTTCAAGCAGAAAGGGTAAATTGTTGGAGTCTGGGCGCCCAAGAAAGTCCAGCAAGCACCAGGACCGTCTACGAAAGTTGATTCAGCTGTGGGATCAGGGCACCACCAGTGCAGAGCTTGCTCAGGAATGGCAGCACGAAGGTGAGTGCATCTGCACATACAGTGAGGTGAAAACTGAGAAAAGCCTGGTGTCTAGAAAGGCAGCAAAGTTGCCACTTCTCTCCAAGAAAAACATCAGGGACAGACTGATATTCTGCAAAAGCTGCAGGGATTGGACTGCTGAGGACTAAGGTAAAGTCAATCCTCTTTCTGATTGTTTGGGCCATCCAGAAAACACCTCCTGTTTCATGACAACGGTAAACCATACTGAGATCATTCATGTGTGGGGTTGCTTCTCAGCCAAGGGAGTGGACTCACTAACAACTTTGCCTAAGAACACAGCCATGAATAAAGAATGGTACCAAAACATTTCCTAAGAGAAACTTCTCCCAACCATCAAAGAACCGTTTGGTGACTACCAATGCCTTCTCCAGCATGATGGAGCCCTTTGTCATAAAGGCAAAAGTGATAACTAAGAGGCTCGGGGAACAAAACATCGAAATATTTGATCGTAGCCAGGACACTCCCCTGAGTTAATCACATTGAGAACTTGTGGTCGATCCTCAAGAGGTGGGTGGATAAACACAAACTTACAAATTCTGACAAACTCTAAACATTGATCATGCAAGCATGGGATGTCATCAGTCAGGATGTGGCCCACAAATTTTAATTGCTAGCATGCCAGGGCGGATTTGCAGAGGTCTTGAAAAAGAAGGGTCAAAACTAGAGGGCGACCGATTAAGATTTTTCAAGGCCGATACAGATTAACGATTATCGGAAGACCAAAAAAGTAGATACCAATTAATCGACCGATTATGATTTTTTGGGGGGAAACATTGACATTACATCAAAACTAAAATAACAATAAACTCTTAAATATAACTTCTTAATATAATACACAAAATAGTTTCAAATCTAAAAATAAACATCAAATTATTTAAATTTGTTCAAACAAAATGCCAAACAAAAGCCAAAACACAGTAGGCATAGTACGATTTGTTGATACAACTTTGCCTACTAAATTTGTTTTGTAAAACAGACCATTGGGTCTTGCCTCAAAAAACATTTAGTCTATACATTTTGATAGTTGTCCTTTTATTAACCAATCAGATTTGGTGCTGCACAATGGAAGTACAGATATCCAACGTAATTTCCAGAAACACTTGATAAATATATCTGGTTTCAAAATGAATACACAAATACAACAATGAATATAAAATATAGCCGCAAGCGGCGATTTGCGGGTTCAACCCTTTTTTCTCAATAGCGACTTCAAAGTAATTTCACACAAGGTTTAACATTGTTATAAAACATATGCTATAATTTTTATGATCTATAGCTTGATTTATGTAATTCCACGTGCAGTTATTATACATTTAAAGCGCCCCCTATTGGTCAATTTGAATGATACTTGCAGGGTGTGGTTCAGTTACTTACTAAGAGATTTGTCATGATTGGAGAATGAATATGCAATTACTAGTAACATTTGTGTATTGGCACTCACCTATCTTGCGCTTGTAGCGCCCCTTAGTGGTCAAGGTATATGAAACTGTCTGAGTATAGGTTAGGAACTTATCTGAACACATCCAGTAAGTTGTGATGATTAGCCTTATGGTTGCTGATTTGTATTCATTTATGTCGAGAGTCACTCCCCTTTCAAAGTTCATTGTTCAATAACTTAAAATGTAATTGAGATTGACATGTTTTATTCAACTTCAAATAAGCTTGATCCAATAATGATTCACTGAAAATGTGGTGGCAATCGGAGCTACAGTGTAGGAGAAGATAAAAGCACCCCCTAGTGGTCAATTTGAATTAGAAATGCAGGGCGCGGTTCAGGTACGTATGATGATATATCCTGAGATTTGCCATTATTGGCAATTGAATATACAATTAATAGTACAATCTGTGTAATGCTACGGACCTATTTTGTGCTTGTAGCGCCACCTAGTGACGCATGTATATGAAACTGTCTGGGCATATCTGGGGCACTTATTTAAACATATCCTGTGAGTTTTTTGACAATTGGCCCTACGGTTGCTGATTTGTGTTCATTTATGTCCAGAGCCACGCCCCTTTTGAAGTTCATTGGTCAATAACGTGAAAAGTAATTAAGATATTGACATGCTTTATCCAACTACTAATAAGCTTGATCCAATGATGATTCACTGAAAATTTGGTGGCAATCGGAGCTATGGTGTAGAAGAATGTCAATAAGTTTTTTTTCTAACTATTCAAAATGGCGGAATATTTCACACCTGTGGTTCAACATTGTTATAAAACATATCATGCAAGTTTTGTAACAATTGGACAAACATCTTATGATCTATAGCTTGATTTGTGTCATTCCACGTGTAGTTATTATACATTTAAAGCGCCCCCAAGTTGTCAATTTGATTAAAACTTGCAGGGCATGGTTCAGTTTCTTATGAGGACATGTCCTAAGAGATATTTCATGATTGGAGAATGAATATGCAATTAATAGTACAATTTGTGTATTGCTACTCACCTATCTTGCGCTTGTAGCGCCCCCTGGAGGTGCATGTATATGAAACTTGTGCCCAAAGTAATTGAGATATCAACATGGTTTATCTTATTTTTAATAAACTTGGTCCAATGATGATTCACAGAAATAGGCTACTTTGAAAACCATGTTTGAGAACAGTAGCAATGTATATTCCCTGCCAACATAAATGCCTTTTAACTAAATGTGAAAGTAAATAAACCTGTTTTCTGTGTATCGTTTTGAATAGTCATCGCATTTTGACAAGTTATATGTAGCATGTAACATAGCAAGTGTAGCAAGTGCATTGTCGAATGAACATATTAATTAAACCAGCACTCGTTTGGTGCCAGTACCCGATTTGATCTACCATTGGCTGATCTGATGACTAATTCTAAATGTCCCTTATTCATCATATGCATTGCAATATAGCTAGTTAAGCCTTGTGCAGCAGTTGTTGTTTTTTCAAATGGGTCGTTTTTCCCTAAAAGCCTTGAGGAAAACTGAACGGATAAAAGTTTGGGTCGATAACAGAAATGGGAACAGTTCTGTCGGAATGAAATCAGTGAACCTCTAACCACTATTCTAGACTAATATTAACCATGTGAAGCTAACAAGTGATTATATGCAACTGATATTAATTGATCCCCTTTCACGCTAGCTAAAAACTTACCATGGCTTCTCTGCAATCACTATTTCCTCCAGACATGATGCTGCAGCTTTAATTCACAAAATAAATGTAAACTCAATATTGCTCTATAAAAAATCACTACCAGTCAAGCGCTCCGGAAATATTGTGCAGAAGTCACGCTTGTGTTACCAAAACATTATGGGAAAATGCTGGGACAGCGCTCAAAAAACTAATCAAGCACTCATTGTGAATAGTTCCCGTCGAAAAACGGCAATGCGTGTTAATGGCCAAAAAAATATTTACGTTATGAATTTTTAATTAATAGAATGCGATAACGTGTACATTTTAATAGCCTTGTTATGAATACATCACAACTGCCTATGGCTCTAAAAATAGCAAGGCCATGGACACGGAGTCTGTACATAGAAGGTTTTTCTTTATTATGCATTAGTCACAATGTTATTCTGCCATGAGTTTACTGTATAGAGTGTGTGAAAATAATATTTTAGATTTCCTAATTTCATTAGGTTTAACAGTCTTGCTATGCTGGAGCTCTGTATCAGCAGGCCAAAAACCGAGGCGAGACCTATGCTGAGAGGCATTTAACCTCTGATCAACAGTGTTGCCCTCGTTGGTTTTATGTAGCTTTGATGTAGACACTTTAAAGGAGCCTGGTGTCTCTGCGGTAACAGCAGAAGAGAAACAGACAAAGAGTAACAGAAACAGAAAGGCGTAGCATGAATGTAATGTATCTGTTAGCCGGATTGAGGTGGGGAGGCAGCCAAGCAGAGCCTGGGGAATTGATAAGAACTTAACACCGGGGAGGGTGAAAGGAAAGGCCTGGCTTAACGCAGCAATACCCTCCATTACAATGTATAACAAAAGCCCTAATCACACTCTGTGCCTATATTCTAGATTTGGAACAGGACAGCCTGACCTGCTCAACAGCAGTACAATTAAAAATGTGTCTGTTAATAGATAATAGCTTTGACAATGCAAAATTACAATTTAGCGTTCATTAGGGTATTAGGTATGCCACTGACTTGAGAACAACAAATGAGAAAGACAGGAGTTAAGCCCGATCAAACAGAACGCAAGCACAATTTACCAGTATCTTATGTATGCTGGGAGATTAGTACTGAGCAGTTTATTTTTGAGACACGTCTTGATGCGACACCTTAATGGAAAATATATACTCTGGTACATGCTATAGTCATCTCTAGTATATTTCCTACAGTACTAGGCAGACCTATGACATGTTCAGTGTTCCTCATTGAAAACAAGACTTGGCCTTGCATACTTATATGTGCATCCACTCTGGATCAGGTTTTAGCAGCTAACATGATTAGCAGGTGTCGACTGCCACAGTGCACTCCAGAGTTGCCATTATTGTCACTGTTCCAGCACCATTGACGGCACGTCCATATTTAATATTGTTAACTTAATTGGTTGATCCTTCCTGATCACCTGGTTTCTGTTGCATTATGAAACCATTGAAATGGTGAATGCCTTAAATAACAACATCAATGCCTGAACATGTTTTCAATATATTTCCTCGAACATCTCCAAAGTGGGCTCACATTGGCGTAGCTGGGACAGGGTAGGGAGCAGGAAGTGAAAGTGTTGGGCTGCAGGAACTGACACGGGCATTGAAGCAGGAAATGGCAAGGGGCAGGGAACATCTATTAGTGACAACGGCTGACAGCGACTGAGAAAGTCCAAAGAAAAAAGTTGACACCAGCTGACTTGCGCTCACACACAGTCTTAAAGCCTACCAATCTCCTCCTAGTCACTCCCAGACTCACTAAAAATACATTAGAATTACTGATTTAAGAGATTATGCACCTAGCTGGAAGCAGCCTTCCCTTCACATAAGTCTGAAAAAAAGAACCTGCAAAATAAAGAACATTATACTGCAGAATTGTATTTTATTAAACAAACTAATTGGAAGAATCTAAATCCAATGTACAGATGAGATCAGTTGGAAGCAGAACCTTGTATAAAGTGCACAGAATAATAAACCAATTATATTGAGGTATTCTTATATTACTGCATCTCTGAACAAGGAAAACACAGGATGATTTAATATGGTGTGAAAAGGCTCATATTGAAGCATCACATTCATATTCAGGGGACAGAAAAGAGAGAAGATGGAACAAAAAGAAGGAATAAACGATAAAACCAACTTGGATAAAAAGCCTCAAAAAGGGATAACTGCCTGACTACCTTCTACAGAGGATGACTGAGAGGATCTGATTGCTGTGGAGAAACAATTGAACATCCCTGCACATGATATAATCTTTATTCAAGTACCATTTATCATATGACACAAGAGCTCTAAGAGGTGGGAACAAATCCAACAGGCCATGCCATGATCAGGAGGGGAGAAGCGGGTTCAGTCAGATGGATTAGGATTAAGACAATCTGGCTAATCAGGAGAAGGGCTCACCTCAATTGTCTGGGTGGGGCTAAAAGGAAGGAAGGCTTACGTTTAACTTTTGGTTGTGGGACTAAGATGAATAAAGTAGAGCCCGACCGATATATTGGCTGGCCGATATTATCGGCCGATATTAGGCATTTTCCAAACTATCGATATTGGCAATTGTAATTTTAAACTGCATCTGCTGAACTGCAGCTATTGAGGACTGCCTGATTCAGTACACTACCTCATACACTCACCTAAAGGATTATTAGGAACACCCGTTCAATTACTTCTTAACCTGTTCATCCCGAGGGTACCCGGTACCGGGACCTTTTCGCGCACGTCACATACATCGGTTAATTACATATTGTAAACATGGGCAAAACCTGTCATGTTATATACTGCTAGAACTGCGAAGATCTCATCTGTAAATTTATCCAAACTGTTTTTGCCAAAAGCAAATAATATAGATGCATGGATTGCATAAAATTGCAACAACAAAATTGACTACTGCATTTTCGGCACTGCTGATGCAACATATATGTGATCAATAAACAAACATTTCTCAACATAGCTACAAAAGAAAGACGCTCAAAGCACAACATAAGGTCTCTCTCCCCATCTACTGAAAAATTGAAGTAACACATCGTCCTAAGCTGATTTTTACTCTATTCTGGTGAGAAAGCTCTTTCCATAGAGTGGTCACATGTTAAAATTGACCAACCAGGTCATCAAATATTTAAACGCATATCTGTTCAAAGGAAGTTCTCTGTTTAGTTCAGTTACGCACGCTTTGCGCATTGTGGTTGCAGTGCTTCTCGGTTTTTGACGGATTACAACATAATTTCTCAACATGGCAGGTTCTAGCAAGAAATATTCAGTTACAGAGGCTTTGGTACTACTAGCAAAGGAATATTGGACTGAAAATATTCTCCCTGACTGAGACTCTGACGATTCCATTAGAGTTACATGACGAACCATTTCGACAACAACATGAAACAACATGAAACAACAGAGCACCTGTACACCCCAAATGTAGCATCAAAAGTGTATTTCATTATATTTATTATGTCTTTACATAAACATGTTATTATTTATTACTTCAAATACTGTTTTACTGGTGTATTGTATGAGCACACAACTAGTTAGCCGCTAAGCTAAGCAATGGGCCTTCCTGCATAATGATCATTGTATTATGATTTGTTATGCTACCTGTTCCACACAAAAGCCCATACACTAAGTGAACACATGTATTACTGTATTATTTTTACATTTAGTCAAAATAACATGCAATATGTTTGTTTTATTTATATAAATAAATAAGTAAATTCGGATGATGCATGTTTTGATAGCACGTAACTTAGTGTAATACTACAGCAGGTGTATTGTATCAATACAGAAACATTCGCCACGCTTCTAGCTGAGTGAAATCCTTTGTTTACGAAGCTAGGCATGTAATAACGATGCTAGGCCTGTAATAATGATGCTAAGGCCTGTAGTAACATAGTTGTTTTATAGTGTAACAACAAACAGTCTCCACTAATACTGAAGGTGTATTGTATGAATTGAAAAATAGTTGCCATGCTACTAGCTGAGTGAAATCCTTTTGTTTCCTAACCTAGGCCTGTAATTACGACGCTAGGCCTGTAATAACATATTTGTTTTATACTGTAACAATCAACAATGTCTCCACTAAGTCAGACAAATACTAATAACATGTTTATAACTGTATTATTTATACATTCAGTCAACATACTGTGAAATGTGTATTATACAGTGAAACGTGAATTTTAGTCATATTTGTCAATGAATAAATGTACATGTGTTGGATAGTGCTGGATAGTAATAAGAACAATTTCAAAAGCCCGGTTTTAGGGTACAAAAAAGTTTAATTAATTTTGCTCTCTGGTACCTGATAAAAGTAAAATGGCAGTGATGGTGCCCAAATGTCCCCAAATGTGCCCAAATGTCCAAATTTCAAAGGCCGCCTAGGACTCCTTCAACTAAAACCATTATAACTTTTGTTTGCTCCACAATAATGACATCAAATTTCACAAATGTACTCACTAGACATAGAAGTATGTTTCTAAACTGTTTTAGAGCTGCTAATCCAATATATGATCTTCATATATTATTATCTATGTAACTTGTTTTTTTCTAGGCGGAATTGAAATTTCCATAAATTTATTCTGTGTTCTACTTTTGTGTACTCTGACACACTAGGATCCACATTAATACTTTCACTTCAGGATAAAACTCACATATGTTCCCTTCATTTTGATACCAAGAGTATGTTTATAGCGCTTGTAGTTTTGGAGATATACTCCAATAGACTTGGGCATGTTATTTCTTTCAAAACCAGAAAAACGCTAAGGGATGAAGAGGTTAATGCAATGATCTACTCAACCAATTACATGGCAGTTGCTTCAATGCATTTAGGGGTGTGGTCCTGGTCAAGACAATCTCCTGAACTCCAAACTGAATGTCAGAATGGGAAAGAAAGGTGATTTAGGAAACTTTGAGCATGGCATGGTTGTTGGTGTCAGACGGGCCGGTCTGAGTGTGTGTGTGTGTGTGTGTGTGTGTGTGTGTGTGTGTGTGTGTGTGTGTGTGTGAATATATCAGAATGTCTGATTTTTAAATCACCAAATATTTGTATCGGCCTTAAAAAAAACAATCCAAGTCAATGTCTGGATTGCGCAATTCACAAAAATCGCACATAAATCATAGGGCCCGATTATACCATGTACATAGCTCTAAATGTTACAGATTGAGCAGTATTCTGTGATCCATTATTTTACATCACAACCATCCAAATATACACACTTGCAATGTTGATAATGCTAACCAGCACCTTACCTGTGCCAGTGCTACACCGTCTGGACCTGGCTGTTTTTTCCAGTTGAATTTCGGGATAATTAAAATAATGTCACAAAAACATTAGTTTCAGTAAACAACACTGCAAGGACACAAATAAAAATATCCTAAATAACACTAGGGTTGGGCATCGAGAACCGGTTCTGATGTCGATTTCATCAGAATCGTTTGGAAAATTGTGTTTCGATTCCGACGATCGATTCCAAAACGCGCAAGTTTTGCTTTCCGTAGCGGCCAGCCAGCCACCGTACTGCCAGGGCAGCCAGGCTGTTGTTGTGTTATCCACCACCAAGTACATAAAAGCGGCATTCAATGGTGTGGCTTCATTTTACTTAAAAAACAATCCCAATTTTATACATTAAAGGATGCACTACAAATAAGATTAAATATTTGCCGAATCGATAAAATTAGGGTGAATAACAACGTTACTAAGATTTTTTTCTCTCGTAGATAGATTTAACGTTACGCAAATTGCTAACACAAGTAACATTAGCAAACGTACTGCTGCTTGTGTTCAACTGCAGCGTGAAACTCCATTCACGTTAGCAGTCAATGGAAAAATAACAGTGGAGAATGTGGAAGAATGCCACAAACGTTACAGCTTATGTGGTGAAAAAGCGGCACCACTTTGTGTGTCCAAGCCTCCTCTGCACCTATTGAACGGGTGTTCTCAACTGCCGGAGACACAATGTGTGCTGAACATTCGCGCATACTGCCGACAAGGCAATGTGACCCGTTTCAATCCCAGTTATTAAAGAATCGGAATCGAGAATCAATAAGAACCGGAATCAAAAGAAAGAATTGGAATTGGAATCAGAACGGTTAAAATCAAAACGATGCACAATCCTAAATAACACTCAGAAACAGACAAAGCTGATAAGCTAACTAACAAACAAATTAGCTGAGTTGATTTGAGGTAAGCCTACAGAGCAGCCGCCATCACCTGCTATTACTGTACAGTAATCTGCCAGCAATTGTTAAGGAGTTAAGTTGCTCAGAAAAGTGCTTATGGCTTCCTTCAACAAAATACAAAATAATAAAATTAGCATGACTCTCGCAATTTTTAAAGACCTTGTAAAATCAGATTTCAGACTTTTTAAGACAATTTTAGGCCTTAAATTCTGGAAAATTAAGACTATTTAAACCTTTTTAAGGACCCGCGGGTACCCTGCTGTGAGTGTCTATGGAGTCTGGTTTTAAGCACAATCCATGCAGGAAAATGTAGATTTTCCATTTCAGCTATAGTAATAGAAAAAGTTGTATCGGTATCGGCAAATTTTTCCCACTCAAAATTGGTATCGTATCGAATTCAAAAATCTCATATCGGTCGGGCTCTAATGTTAAGGTTCTACCAACTGACAGCATCAAAGGTTAGGACAGAACAATTATTCAAATTTTTTGTTCTTGTAATCCAAACAGGGTGGGAAATGGGGGTGCTTTTTGACATTGATGGTACCAGTTAAAGTGACGAGTTGATTGCAAACCGTATAATATACGTTTTATTATTAATTGTTTCTTCGAACATTTCATGTCTCGGATTAAAAAAATTACACATTTGTTGATGTGCATATAAAAGTGGAGCTAGTCAGTGAGAAATCCAGCCTGCGGTGTAACAGTACAGTGCAGTACTGACAAAAAGATAGTTAAACTCCCTAGAATTAAGAGCCTTTCTGCTGGGTCAGCACCAGTAGACTAGAGGAATATAATGCACATTAGGGTTATGATATGAATGATACGATAATGTAATCCGTAACCTGAGAAAGTTTACAAAGTAACAAAAGTCAAGTAACAAAGTCAAGCACATGGAGCAAAATGCTAAGCGCTCATTGGATGATTGTGCTGTCAATAAAAATTAGGACAGGGGTGTTTGTTGAGTCTGCATTTATGATTGGATTCTGATAAGCAGCACTCGTTTAACCAGAGCATACATGCGCATGCAGAGACAAATCTAACGGAGACTGTTCGACTTCTAAAGGGACAAGCTTAATTTAATTAGAATCTGATGTTAATCAACTACTTTTAATTTGCCAGAATATGGTTTACAATTATTATTTGTTGTAATGTGATTGGTTCCATGCTGAAGATGCATCTACATGTAAATTTCTTAGGAGCTAATTTAACCAGTGCTTAGATTATTTCATTATTAATCTCAGACATGTTTCCAAACTGATTATTCTAAAATAAATAAAATCAAAAACTGATTCAACCAATATTGTGGCATAAGTTTAGCACTTCTCAAATGTCAAACACTGTTGGATGAACAATAAGGTGGCTGATAAAATGTGGGTATCCACCAGCTTAGATGCAATGTGTCTGAAACAGTAGTGCTGGGCGGTATACCGGTTCATACCGAATACCGGTGTGTATTTTTGATATATGATTTTTTCATATACCGCCATACCGGTGTAATTGAATAAATAACATCCGGAACGCTACGCTGCGCAACACTGTTTCAGCTCAGACCGTTTTCAATGTTGCGCTTCTAAACACGCATGGTGCGACTGCGAAGCGTGTTGATGGTAAACAGTAGTGCTCAGGGTCCGGTTGCACCAGCTGGACATATATAGGTCGTAATTTTACATCTGACCTAAAATGCCCTTTACGTCAGACTTTATATTTATACCTGTCGCACCAGCCGCGCGTAAGATCTCAATGAGGTACGCCTAGTAGCTAGCAGGCACAGCCAGGGTGCAGGGTACTGATTTACAAAAATTATTGTTTATCTGACTATGATTGTATTAAGATTTAGCTGTAATTTCTTTGGAGAAAGACCGTTTTATTCAATCGAAGATACAGGGCACATTATTGACGTTACCAGCAAAACACATGGATTATCAATCAAATGCCTGGAAATAGCCAAATTGTTGTTTGTTAAAACGGTACTAACGTTACTGTACGTTACAAACAAATCTTGATCAGTCACTTTCAGCTCTGCAATCATCCCAATACGTTGAACATTAATGCCTGTTAAGACTGACGCTTCACTGCCCTTCCATACTAAATTCCCATACTAAATTGTGAATATATTTTCTGTTATCTTTCTCAAGTTAGGACAATGAAAGTTGTTTTGTCTAACTAAAGTTGGTTTAAGCAGCAAATTCCATGTATTTTTCCTACCGTAATGCACAGCACACACACAATATTTGGCTTTGCAACTAAGAACAATTAGTACACAGGTTTAGCTATTTACAATTCTCTTGCAGGCATCAAATTTAGGGATCAACTAGGGTTGCTAAATGTAGGAACTTCCCTTAATCGAGCATTGATAACGTTAACGATCAACCATCGATTAATCGTTATTGAAATGTAACGTAAAACAAACTATAGACATCTTATAGGACTCATATTACAGCTGAAACCGCAGTAAAACGTTACAAGGCAAAATGCGGTTCCTGATTATGCTAACAAAACAGCTCCTGTATT
>JACXGM010029138.1:0-13779 GCA_016801145.1 Umbra pygmaea
TGGGTACTTGACGATACAAGTACCGATACGAGTACTTTTAAGAACTACGCCAAATGTCACATTTATAAAGCTAAAATCTGCTATTTCTTAGATGTTGATCAGCCAATTCAAATATAGAAAAGTAAATATTCCTACATATCCAGAAGAACATCGTTTACATTGCAGGTTAATGTGTTATATTTATTACAGATGTCAATGGCTTAAGTCTACTTCCCTAATTAGCTAAAGTGAGAGAAACAGGTTAGTAAACGCGAACACAATAGCCTTTGTGTTAGAATTTGCCCTAAGCATTGCAGACGTTTTGTGTAAGATGAGAATGTCTGTTTGAAGTTACTTTTTCCAAAACAGGGATACTTACCTAATCATATATTATTCTGTTAAGGTATTTGATTGTTTTATTATAATCGGTAGCCTACACAATTAGCTATAGGCTAGCTGTATACTATTACTATAATCTATTGAACAAATTTAAATAGGCTACATCGCATTTCCTTTAAGTTATATTTATTAATGTTAGTATGTCAGAACTCAGAAATACCACTATTTTGTTTGCCCAGAAGTTTTGCAAACTACGGATGTCTTTCCTCTTTCCTCGCTAAAGTTGGCTTTCAGAGATCCGGGGGCGTTCTTCATGCCGTTTGCTACAGTTATAGTATGCACCGAATAGCATAATAACTTGCATCCGTTGTTCGTTCCTGTACTTAAATGTGCGCATTTCCTTTAGGATTCCAATATTTTTTACCTATAATTTTACAAATATTAGGCTACATGAAAATAGCAATGAGAAAAACGATTTCGTATTTCGCCATTTGAACTCTAGCTACTGGATAACTGCTGAGGAAAAAAAAAAATTCAATAGAAAACGTGTGGCTTGGTCTTTGGAATAATTAGCCTATGCATTTTAGGCACAATTAAATCGCTTTTCTTTCTTTTTTAAATAGCAATAAATAGTTTTACAGCTTTATAAGCATGGTCTCTGAATGACGAAGTAGACTGTCTTTATCATCAATATGAAATATATGCATAGGGCGTATCGGGCCTTTTTTACAAGTACCTATGCACAGTATCAGAGTAATACAGTCAGAGTTAGTTTTTTCTACCTGAAAAAAATGGTGTCTTTCCCCTATATTTTTTGGGGGGGGCTTTATAAAATGTGTCACCTTTTTCAGCCCATCTGAGTTTGCAGGTATGTAAACAGCTAAACAGATGACGACAGGAAACGACCAGCCTGAAGCGTTGATACCAGGCAAAGTTTTTCCACTCTATCATCCAATCGTGCAAAATTTTGCCTCATTTTCTGGTTCTTAGCTGACTGGAGTTGCAACTGTTGTGGCCTTTTCCTACTATAGCCCATCTGTTTTAATGTTCGACATTTTTTGCATTCAGAGATGCTATTCTGCATACTTTGGTTGTATTGTATGAGTAGTAATTTGCCCAGAGAACTGTTAGTCACTGGATATTTCCTATTTAATGGAGCATTCTTTAAAAACCATAGAGATAGTTATGCGGGAAAGTCCCAGTATTCTGAAATACTCAAACAACCCCGTCTGGCACCAACAACCATGCCATATTCTAAATCACTTAAATCCTCTTTCTTCCCCATTCTGATGCTTGGTTTGAAATTCAGCAGTTCGTCTTGACCATGTCTACATCAGGCGCGTAGCCAGTAATGGGCCAAGGCGACACCGGCCCACCCGTACAGTGTAACTAACGACGTGATTTTCTGTATTTATTGTAGACTAAATTTAAACTTAAGAAGTTGAATTGGTTTGTTCTTTAACAATTTAGTTAAATCTTTTAAAAAGTATCAAATGAATAATGCAAGAAACTTATTGGTCCTTCAATCAGTGAACGTTGTAAAGTTGACAGGTTTTTGCTTCTGGAGAGCTTGTGAAGCAGCATAACGGTCTCCAGTAATTTCGACTGTACTACTGTCATAAGCACGTATTCAAATGTCTCCATTACCGTTTGTATGCCAGATGCCTCACTGCGTTCTTCTGGTTTATAGACAGCATTATAATTTTACTCAGCGCCTGCCTTTACCTCTTTGAATCCGAAGTGTAATGATTTAATGGCATCGTACCTGGATTATTATTATTATTATCTCGGTCTAAAATGCGCTTTTGGACACCGGAGTAGCGCCACTCATTGTAGGTGTACCATCGTAGCCCCCACAACATTTGTTAATAGATATTCCAACCGTAAATCTCAGAATTTATCCCAAATTACGTTCTCAGGAAACTATCTTGAAAACCTAAGTTACGTTCTATGCCAACCTATTTAGGGTGTTTTTACGTTTGAACTGCACGTTTTGTTATTAGGCTATATTTGTACTTGAATTACGTTGCTCCGGTACATTTCGTTTAACGGATTTATGCGAGAACATTCCATACATTCCATAGCGTTCGAAATTATATTGCAACATTCACAGTTAAGGTTAGGATGGAGGATACTAACGGTTAAGGTAGGCATGAGGTTACTAACGGTTAAGGTTAGATATGACGTTACTGAGGTTAAGGTTAGAATTAAGGTTAGGGTTAACATTACAGAAACCGACAATCGCGTGTCTGCATGATGCAAGAAATGTAGAACAAAACACACAAAGTGCCGGTCTGGATTTGAACTCGCGGATTTATACGCCCGTCCACCATCCCCGACCTCTGCCCTAGCAAAAACTATGCTATTTACATGCTACGTCATGATCTTCTAATGTTCATATTGAACGTTATTCGAGTGTTCAATTTAGTTCACTACAAACGTAATTGACCCTCTCATACGTTCATATTTGACATATTTCGGTTTTACAAAATAGTTCCCTCAGAACGTATTTAATGTGATTTAGGGCTGAGATATTCCCAGATTTTCTATCAGTCCAGTTATTTGTTTTTCAATATCTGAGGCACTTTGATTTTTTACACTTTGAAATCTCAGAAAACTTTTGTTTATTCCTCAATCAGCTGTTCATTTATCAGTCTCCACTGTAACATCTCTACTTGACTCAGTCAACCTTTGTGATATCTTGAGTTGTGTCCATAACTGAATATTATTCAGCATGCTTGATTTCAGTGACAATTTATCAGATAATACAATCTACTTTTCCTCTGATCTTTCAGTACAGGTTCATATAGCACAAGAAGCTCAATAACAGACAAGAAATTGCCATAATTTATTTTTTCCCTTTTTTCTCCCGATGCTCGCTGAATGCCAAATTACAAGATGCCAGTGTCAATGTTTAGCCCATTTATTTAATGGACGTGGATGCAGATCTGTTGCCTACATTATGGGATTCTTTTAACTGGCAGTTGAAACTTGGAGCTCTCCATGAGTGCCCTCAGTTTTTTTTTCTTTTTTATACATATATATTTATGTAAGTCTTTTTTGCTATGCAGGGCCCTTGGGGCGTGGCGGCCCCCTGCCTCGTGGTGGCTGTGGGGGTTTCACAGCCGCTTGCCCACTAATTTTTGCACTGGCCTGCCCAAAATACAGTTTCTGCCTATGCCACTGGTCTACATGCCTAAATGATTGACTAGCTGCCATGTGATTGGGTGATTAGATATATGCATTTCATAGGGATGACGTATATGCCGAAATTGCTAAGCTTTTAGACACTTTTCACATCCGTCTTCTGTTCAGAAGTGCAGGCCAAATACACTAGGTTTTTTGTTTATTTATGAATACATGTAACAGTCCGGTAAGAAAATGCAATTTTTACATTCAAGATGGATTTTACCTGGGAAAACTATGCTTTAAGTCATTACTGGGGCCCTTTGATGACCAAAAAGAAGGATTTTATGACCATAAGTAAAATATTTTGTACTAAAAGCTTAACATAAGTGACGTGTGGTAACCTGTATTTCCTAAGTCAAATGTAATTGTTTTCAAGACGCGTACCTGACATTAAGTAGTCTAACGTTGTGAATTTTATAGCTACACTAAAACCGAGATATTTGCTAGAATCCCAAGATTCTAAACTTTAAGAACATATAAGACTTTTATATATATCCTAAAAAATGAGCGTGGTAGTTGTGTTTCTAGTTGGCATTTCAATTTTTTTTGAAGAAGAAAACACATTACTGTTTGCAATATGTGTAGTTGATACTCGCAGCCATAACATTGTGAATTTTACAGCTACACTAAAACCGAGATTTCTACTAATACCCCAACATTCTAAGTTTTAATGAGATATAAGACGGTGTTAGCCTTGTTTTTAGTTTGACATTCCATTTAATTTGAGGCACATGTGTACAAGGCACGTAGCTCACATTATGAGGGGAAATTATTATTTTTGTTATAGCTACTGTAGAATGGTGACATTTGCTACATTCCTGAGTGTCTAAGCTTTCTGTAGATATATAACATGTATATATAACCTAGAAATAGGACTTACAAACTTTGATTGTTTGGAGTTGTGAACAAGTTTTTGGGGGTGGTGGGGGGCAAAAATCTCCCGCTGGCGGGATGGTGCTCCCTAAGTAGTTTTATATTGTGGAGCGCCGCCCCATAGGAGGAGCTCTAGCTCCTAGTGGTTTATCCCTCCCGCGCAGCAGTTTGCATCTGAAAAAGTTTGCATATACGTCACTTCCTACCAGTGACCGCCTCAGCTATATAAGGGGTCCACCCCGCCATGACATTCTCCCTTTTTCTTCAGCCGTATCCGGTTCGAAGCTGCATCATCAACGACGACGTTAGTTTGTGTATCCCGGATCTACACTCCGTCGGTTAGTATGTATTCCAAGTTGGCGTATTCAACAGAGCGTGCCGTTGCCACCGCCTCGCAGGGGATGAGGCATCCCCGGTTCTGCGTAGCGTGTCTGGGAGTCGAATACGCAGGGGCCGCATTGCTCCCTAATCCAGCATGCTCGGTTTTGCGCCGCCATGCCTCCTACTCCGAGCTAGGAGGGAGGCCTTCTTCGCCGTACGTGCTCCTATGGAGTAGTCTAGTGAGGTTTTTGGCCTCAGTCAACAGTCTGCGCCACGTGCTCACGTGGCTCCAATGGAGCTATCGCCGAGTGTGGGGTTGCCGTCAGCTCTACTGGCCCCGGTGGGACCACGTGGTAGAGCTGGCACTTCTTCCTCCGAGTTCGAGGGCAGTAAAGCAGAGGTGGCGCCTGTGGCGTCCAAACCCTTTCTGCTCTCACTCTGTCGAGACCTGCCTTCCATCATGCGGATCGCCGCCGACAGGCTAGACATTCCTACCCTGCCACCTACGATAGAAGAAGCTAAGAGGTTGTGCCAGACCTAGTTTTGTTCAGACCTTGGCCTATAAGGTACCGCATTGTAGGCCTAGCTGACAACCTAGCGGTATTCCCCGCTTCGACCTATCCCTTGCCACACCCCTGGTCACCAGTTCAGCAGCCTGGTTGACTACCCAGTAGCCTGCCTTCACTTTGTCGAACTCAAGACGCACTGGCAGAGAAGTCTTATGTGTTGGGCGCCCAGTTCACTGGAGTGGCCTCCAACACTGCCATGCTGTCCTCGGCCCTGGCATCTCTCACTCTGGATAGAACTTTGCTCACTCCAGTTGAGATTCAGGGGGTCGGGAAGGCTTCAGCCGCCATCTTACAGATGGCCCACGCTGTCGCTACCTGTTCCACATAAACATAGGTGTCTCACCATCACCTATGGCTATCGGCGACCGCACTGAAGGAGCCGCAGGAACTCCTTTTGCTGAACGCCCAGATTGAGCAAGAGTCCCTTGTGAGTAACGCTATCAAGGAAGTGTAAAGCGAAACACAATAGAGATTCCTCTATTAGCGTGTTGTTTTCGCGTCCTCTACCCTGACAATTCTTATTTACGGCAATAACGTCCTTGCTCAAACACAGAAAAAAAATGGTTTAGAATTGACATTTGGAGGGATTTAAACCATTGTCCTCATGGACCACAGTCAGATCCCGTAACCACTAGGCCACCTTGCCACCATCTTCTCTACATGAAACATGTCTTGGTATTGTATGAGCATTAGTTCACCTGCAATACTTTTTACTAAATCTAGTGGGAACATGTGCATACTTTATTTTAAAGCTGATTTTAGGAAAGTATCCTGAAAAGTTGCAAATTGACATCCTAACTTGTGTTATGGAATAAAAAAATCCAGTTATCGCACCTGTTTCATGTTGTTTCAAATGCTTTCCATTTTTGTATTCCTTGGAACTTACAGTAAACACCTGAAAGAAGTTCTCTATCCCATTGAAGTGTTTCTGAAACATTTGAGACAAGTACAAGAAAGCAAATTTAATCCTAACAGATTTTCCAAGCTCGAAATATCAATATTAGTTGTATGCAAGAGTTTTAACTATGTAGTTGTTACAAATCCAGGAGTACAAATCATTACATTACTGAACAATGTTAGTTTGCTATAATATGATTTTAAAAGTCTTCACTTCATGTTCATAGAAGGCTTCTTTATGTCAGATGTGACTTACCTTAACTTCTTTATGGTTGTTGAATTTGTCACTCACTTTCTTCTTGGTGGTTTTATTTCTGTCCAAAATAGTTTTGCGTGCATCATTTAGATTTTCCTCAATGTCGTCAGTCTTGGTACAGATGAAGCTGACGCTTCGACATTCTCCACCAGGTCCAAAGAGACTGACGGTGCTGTCTATTATCTCCCAAGATTCCTTTTCTGAAGTTGCTCGTGCAATGTCACTCACAATCCACACAGCAGAGCAGTTTCCCACAAACTGAAAAAGTCACACTTTGCTTAATAAGCATTCAAATAATAAAGATGTATGCACATTAAAGATTACTTCCATAAACAAACCATATATATAACAGTAAGAATATGATTATTTTTCAACCTAAATTGTAACATATTAGTTCTGATAAATCGTATTTGTTCTTTTAAAAACTTTCAAGCTCTGAAAATTAAAATGTACTTTATAGAATTAAATTCCTATCAACAATTATATTATTGATTGGTTAAATGGCATGCAAGTGCCTAACAGTTTGCAAACAAAGCATTTATTATTCCAAAACTGGAGCTCATGGCTGTAAAATTAATTTCCCAATTTTCTGAAGGCAGTAATATTTTGGACAACATTGTGTTTTGTCTGGTCTACAGATATGTGTATTGCACATTTCGTTGACATTTTATAGGCAGTCACTTTTTTATGCCTACTAATAAACTCAGGAGCATACATTTTATTGCTTTAAATTAAGTTTGGATTGAGGGCAAGCCAAAAGTAAACATTTTTTCTTTAAACTCAAGGCGTATAAATGATTTATAGATTAATGAGGTAAGAGAATACTGTCACCTTTTATATCTGGCTGTGTGAAAACATACACAGCTATGGAAAAAATTAAGAGACCACTGCAAAAAATCTGCATCTCTTACATGTATGGCAGCCATTCTATTCCAGTGGCTGATGAATTCCACACAGGCATACCTAATTGTACTGAATGAGGTACTGATTACAGCATATACTCGTGTATAAATTGATATTATGTATAAGTCAAGGGCAGTTTTTTGACCAACAATTATGAAATATGTTATGACTCCTGGATAAGTCGAGGGTAAAACTTGGGGCTATGAAATTATGCGATTTTTATAGGGCTGTCCTTGACTAAGAATTTATTTGGTCGACCAAGGCTCGATTGATCTCTCTTACAATCGACCAACAGTCATTTTGAAGCGTTTTTCTTTCTCAGATGTCACACTCAGTGTTTTTAATTAAACAATTTTGTTTGATGCTTTACAGCACTGTTGGGGGAAATAATATTATAGGTAAATAATTTGAAACAAATAGATAGGTAAAAAGGGTGATTAACAAGAAAAACATAAATCTGATCCGACTCAATGTATAGAAGAGTAGCTGCTGTCCGCCCAAAGATAGTCAGAATATATTTTTAATATATTCTACAGCACGCTCTTTTCAGTTGCCTTGGTTTTAGCGCAGCTCATATAAATTAAAGCTTTTATCCAATAAGATTTTTTCATCTGTTGTCTCCGGGTAGACTGGGGCATTCAGAATTCCGAGTGAATACCTTTTGCTGTTGAAACCCATCAGGACCATGTTGTTGTTTGACATATTTTTAACCAATCAGATTTCGACTACCATGTTGGGTGTGTTCTTTCACCAACTAAAGCGTTTCTGCAAGCCTAGCCTTACGTCAGCATCGTTGCTGTTGCTGATCGAGGAGTGGCAGTTCAATAAAGTTCGATAAAAACTAGAACTGCAAGCAGTTTTGACGGGGTCCAAGCCGTCCCTGGCGAGTCCCCCCTGGTGCAAGTCGCCCCGATGACCCGCGGAGCCCACAAAATTAGAACCTATAAATTTGGAAACAAATGCGCGTTTGCTGTGATGCAAAAGCTGGAAAATATCATAACACCCAAGATACAAGGTCTGCAGTAATTTGCACGTGCTCTAATATTTGAAGATAATGTTGAAAGAAGTGCTTTGATAATGGTCGAAAATGTCAGATAAGATTAAAAAAGTTGTCCTTAGCAAGAAAACAGGGGATTAGAAACCAAGAAAGCAGATGATGAAATACCATCACATAGTATGTCGATCCATAAACTGTCGTTCAGGAAAAAAGGTTTTCAGATAGCAGAGGTAATCAGAGTGCCGTACAGCCATGGCTGAGTATTCATGTAACGGGTTTGAATGAACCAATGTTTGGTTTAATTTGCCCTAATTGTACAGGGACAAGGATTAATTTAACATCGATCCGCAAAATTATGGGTTCTCTAGCAATTTCATGTAATAATTTATGTATGTCTAACATTCTTGTCTGTACACTGTGCCTTACACACTAATCAAAACAGAACATTTAGCAACATTTTTTTTCTGTAAATTTATCACATATCCCTTTCACTGTTCAGATTAGGTCGCTACTTTATACTGTGGCCAACAGTTCATGTAGCACATTTGAATGAACTGATCTTTGATTTAATTTGTCTTGCGCAGTGACAAGGCTTAAAGTTAACATTGATCTGCAAAATCATGGGTTCTGTAGCAATATACTGTAGTAATTTATGTAGGTCTGCCCATCTTGTCTGTACACTTTGCCTTACACATCAAACAAAACAGAACCAAATAATGAGTTACCTACATTTGTCTAAAGAAAACAATTTTATAAAACATTTAGCAAATTTTTTTTGTAACGTTGTCCCATTTCCCTTTCACTGTTTAGGTCAGGTCACTAATTTATGCTGATAACGACAGTATACATTATAGATAATTGTTCTTGAAAATGTTTTGTATTGTTTTGTAGTATAATTTTGTACTGGATTAGCAACAAACCACTTCTAACACTGCACACTCCAAACAGGAAATAAAGTTTGCCAGATACACAGGCACATGATCCAGCATACTACAGTAACCCTAATGAGGGGCATTTTATCAGAATAGATAATCTGCTTAAAAATACGGTAAACATTGGATAGGATGGAACACCACAATTAAATCTACTAGATGAAAGCATAATACTTTCATTATTAATGTCCCTTGTCTTTGTTTAAAAGAAATGATAGCCTATGCGATTACAATACACATTTTCTATATGTTCTATATTGTTTGACACATTAAAAAAAGCTTAAACTTTTGGATAGTCATTATGGAAAGTGGACCCCAAAGTATAACGGTGGTGAGGCAAACGTCAGAAAATATTGAGGTGTGAGCTAAAAGGTCTGTGGTGCATCACCGTTGTAAATATCCCAAAACATTGATTGAGGAAATGGGCAAAAACTGCTCTACATTGACGACAGCACCTTTTAAATGTGAGTTCTGGTAGCCATTGCACATCTACACTGTAAATTTAAAGTTACTCAAATTAATGTAAGTAGTAAATCCAAAAATTTGCCTAAACACAAATGTTGAATAAAGCGCCCCATAATGGCCGATCTTCACCAAATTTTGTACCGAACATTGTAGTGGGACATTGAACAACAATCTCAGTTTTTTTGAAGATGGCATTTAATTTGGAAGCAATTTGGAAGTTCATATTTCATAACTAGCTACGAAAATGTTTTTGTTCGTCAATTGCGCATAGTTCAACGTAACAAAATTTTTTGATAACTTTTGGTCAGGTCCGTCTGGAGATGCTAGGTACCAAGTTTTGTGCAGATCGGTTGCATGGTCTAGGACAAGTTCAAAAATGTTGGTTTGCGCATGGCGCAATATTGTGAAAAATCTTGTTATCAAAAATGGGCTTATATCATCAGATTCAGCTCAGCTCAAGGTACACTTGGATATAAGGATTTCTATTGTGCAATGTGTAATGTGGGAGTTGTGGGCACAAAACACGTTTCTCACTATTATAGCGACACCTAGTGGTCCACATGTGTAATTTTTGGTATGTGAGGTCCAGTAACCATTGTGCATGTACACTGTAAATATGAAGTTATTTCACATTAGTAAAAGGGGTGGATCCAAAACTGGTCTCATAGGCCACGCCCCTTTTACGAATCAGTACCCCACTGTAGGGTTGGCCTCAAGAGTGGCCCGAGATGGTAGCCTCAAAATTTGGTAAATATTGGATGAGTATTTTCATAACATTTGTTGGGGAGCTTTAGATGGTCATGTCAAGTTTTATAACTTTAGCTTTTTTTTGGCCAAGATATGGCAAAGTTTATACTTAAGTAGCTAGTTACCAAAATCTATTTTTGCGCAATTTATGCAATTTTCATCCGATAAAAATTATTTTGATAACTTTTTGTCATGTCAGTATGGTGATCATACATACCAAATTTTGTGCAGATCGGACACACGGTCTAGGAGGAGTTAGAAAAAGTAGGTTTACGATAAATTGCAATTTTTAATGCATAAAACTACTGGCAGAAATGGGCGTGGCCTATGTCAGAAGATTCAGCTGAACTCAGGGAACGCGTAGATATGTGTATCTTCTATGTGCTATGTACGGTTTGGGAGTTATGAGGGCAAATGCGTTTTTTCTACTATAGCGCCACCGAGTGGTGGAAGGGGCTGAATTTTTCTGTCTGAGGTCCTTGCGGTGATCTGGACCAGTCCTGAAAATGGCACCCCCACGATCATGTACGGTTTAGGCTGTAGTATCAGTTTTAGAGGAAGAATAATAATCTGTAGGAGAACAATAGGGTTCCACAGCCCTGCTGGAGCTGTGAACCGCGTTGCTTTGCAACAACGGTTCCCAGCCCCTTCGGGCTTGGCCCCCTAAAAATGTAAAAAACGTTTGCCATTTGAACAAGAATTTAATTTTTTAATTTTTAATTTAACCTTTATTTAACCAGGTAAGTTGACTAAGAACAATTTCTTATTTACAGCAACGACCTGGGAGCAATTAGGGTAAAGTGTCTTGCCCAAGGACACAACAACATTTGGCTCAGTCGGGAATCGAACTGGCAACCTTCTGACTACAAGTCTGACTCCCTACCCACTGAGCCATCTGCGCCCCTATTGGCTTACACCCGTCTCCGATTTCTTTAAACTTTCAATTTTTAGATGTTAGATTTTTTACTTTTAGCAGAATAGCAGATGGAGTTGAAGTAGCTTTGGTGGCGAATACAGGAATGGGCAAGATCAACTCTCAGCACTGGGCAAGATCTTTTATTGGAACTTAACGCAAAGATGTGCTGTACAACCGCAAGTTTGAAATATCCAATAAATTTCGTTCCACTTCATGATTGTGTCACACTTGTTGTTGCTTCTTCACAAAAAATTACAGTTTTATATCTTTATGTTTGAAGCCTGAAATGTGGCAAAAGGTCAAAATGTTCAAGGGGGCCGAATACTTTCGCAAGGCACTGTATATAGTTGGCTGGCCAGAATATGTAGGAAGGTTCCACAGAGTCAAACGTATGTTTCCACCCCTAGGGTGGGACATTTCAATTTCATGAAAATGTGCACAGCCCATTTCTTTGTACTAATGGTATTTGTGACCTAAAGTCTGTGAATAATGTAATCAGTGTAAATGTATCAACTCCTTTGTTTCCACTTTCAATGGCCAGCAAAACTTATTTCCCATTGGGGTTGAGAGGGAAGGGGGGGAGCACTTGGAGGGAAAGGATAAAAGTATTTAAGTTGTTGAGACCTTGTTAACTGAGGCTCCTGGTACACATTTGTGGCTGCCATAGAATTGTGTTAGATTAATGTTAGGATACTAGACTGAACTGTATAGGATTTGCTTAGATCGTAGATCAGATTTAGGAGTTTTGACAACATGTAATATTCTTGGTATTGTAATTTGTGTTATTCTTTCCCCAGCAAAAGCATGTACTTTGATGCCCTTTTATCTGGATTTAAATATTATTCACTTATACCAAGTTCTGTCTGAGATATTCGAAGTCATTTCCCAGTATATCTCCGGTGGAGATATTAACGGGAAATTAAGCTATCTTGTTACGGCCTGCTCATAGTGGTCGGCTCTTATCACGCACACATTCCAGCTAGGTACACACTGTCTGACTATCGCGGGCAACAAGTTTCCTGGGTCGCAAGAGTATTCTTTTTCTTAGCTGTCTACACACACAGATACATAATCAATATGGGATTAGATGGATAGTATCGACGTTGTTGATATTTACTGGGTCGCAAGGGTATTCTTTTTCTTAGCTGTCTACACACACAGATACATAATCAATATGGGGTTAGATGGATAGTATTGACGTTGTTGATATTTACTATCTCTCCACTTTATTAAGCATTCTTCCGTGTATAACTCAGTACATTGCCTAAGGGGGGAAAAGGGAATACATTAATTATTAATGCGTTAAGTGTATATTAATTGTATTTCTCTCACCCCGACTACAGTTTTAGGGGGCTTTAAGTGTGTCTGTAAAATGAAACATTCTGATTGCACCTTCACATTTGCCTTCATCTACTCCTTGCAACCAAAGTTACAAAATGAACGTCCAACAAAGGTAGGCAGCAATGACAATTGGCTGGTACCATAGAACAGCAGCATGTGTACCGCATGTCCAGTTTCTCTATGACACAGAAAAGACTTGAAATAAATACTCCTGTCTTCAGGGTTATTATGGATATCCTCCACCCACAAGAGCCAGGTAGAGTGGGGACGATTACCCCAGTTTCCCAGAACCAATCTTTTTTTTTGGGGGGTATGGGGCATTGGGCTGGGATTGGCTCACTTTATGGGCTGACAAGGCATGCAGCCAAGAGGATGACAACGCCTGTCTGGGAGGACGAGGGGGACCCGTTCCTTGAAGGAGGTAGACACAATGAAGTTGACTAGGACTGGGAGGAGCAATGGGTCTGGGCTGGAATAGGGAAAAAATATCCTCAGGAGGAACTGGAACTGTACTCCTTCGAGGATGATAATGAAGATTGTGAGGGGGAAAATGAGCATTACCTAGATAATCCAAGTGGCTAGCTGCATCTCCAATACCAGTTCCGTTAGCTGTGCAGCCTAGCTGGCTAGCAGCATCACCTCAACCAACTGTCCTGCTGGCTAAGCATATTATTTCACTGGCTCAGCCTCCACTCCAGTTAGCTAGGCAGGTTAGTCAGCTACCGGCTCATCAGCCTCCAGGCAGGTTAGGCAGCTAGTGGCAACCTCAATCTACAGTCCCGCTAGCTAAGTAGCTTAGCCAGGTAGTGGCATACCCTCCACCAGTCCTGGGGCCTCATGTATAAACGTTGCGTATGCACGAAAAGCTTGCGTACGCTGGTTTCCAAGCACACGTTGTGATGTATAAAAAATTACTTGACGTGAGAATATGCGGTCCGTCACGGAAACTTTTGAGCAGGCGTGAGAATGTGCGGGCCGTACGCAAAGTCTTGTCTGGCTCTGTAACATGACAAATTCTAACTGAAAAGTGCCATAACTCACCAAACATTACAAAA
>JACXGM010029139.1:0-13779 GCA_016801145.1 Umbra pygmaea
GTGAAGAGGAAGTTGAGAGACGCAAGACCCAACACTCTGGATGAGCTTAAGGCTGCTATCGAAGCATCCTGGGCCTCCATCACACCTCAGCAGTGCCACAGGCTGATTGCCTCCATGCCACGCCGCATTGAAGCAGTCATTTCTGCAAAAGGATTCCCGACCAAGTATTGAGTGCATAACTGAACATAATTATTTGAAGTTTTTTTTGTTTGTATTACAAACACTTCTTTTATTGGTCAGATGAAATATGCTAATTCTTTGAGATATGAAAACCCAACATTCCTGAGCGGTATGCCAAAATCATCAGTATTGAAACAATAAATGACCTGAAATATTTCAGTTGGTGTGCAATGAATCTAAAATATATAAAAGTTTAATTTTTATCATTACATTATGGAAAATAATGAACTTTATCACAATATGCTAATTTCTTGAGAAGGACCTTTATGTAATTTCTGAATATAGTACTAATAAATAGTACATGAAATAAAGTATATTTTAAAACATTTCCTTTTGATCAATTAAATTACTAGCACTGTAGTCTCAGAATTACTAAAGTCAAGGTTATTTTTTATCCAAATAAAATGTTTTCTGCTTGTTTTCCTTATTTCTCAACAACATTTACAGTTCACACAGTTAATATGTATAGAGGGTGGTAATAACATAATGGTATACAATGTGCAAATCCCTTCTCCCTGTACTGTGGAGCTGACAGCATGTGCACAGGGCCTTTTTGTAGATTAACTATAGTAAATTTAAAAACCTGGCTTTTTCATAAGAGGTATTAGCTGGCAACCAGCTAGGACACACAGGCTGTACAGATGAGCAACTCATCAGGTGTAGGTCAAGAGTGCAGCGGCACAAACAGAGTTCTCCACTCAACAAGCAGATTTAATGTATCACAGTTCTCTGAATGTCTTTCAATAGCACTGCAACACTAAACGGAGTGAATTTCCATCCTTTGTTTGTTGAAATCAGTTCGGTATCCAATCATTTTAAAGACTTATGGATGTTTTGTCAAATTTTAAGGGATGTAATGAGACAAACAAAGATTACATTTTATTCAATGTTTCTTTAGAGAGATGTTTATTATTTTTATTGACAGGACAGTAGGAACCGGAAGCCAGGGAGACAGGTAAGGGGAGACAGAGAGGAAGGGCACAGAGAGTCGGCCAAGCCGGGGCTCAAACCGCCATCACCAGGGAGTGTGGTATAGCGTCGTGAGCTTAAGCCGCTACACCAACCTCCAGCATATCAATTAAGCTTTTTAATTAACAAAATATTAGCAAACAATGTTAGCAAATGTGAGTGACAGAAACTGAAATGTCAAATACAATTTTAAAAAATGACAGGAAATGGAAAAATGAAAGACAATGAAACATGGAATCTTTTATTTGCAGCGGTTCTTATCGCAAACAAAATAAATGACAGGTGAGATTCTAGGAGGCGGAGGCCGTTCAGACATTTACCAATAGGAACAATAAAGACTGGGTGGTCATGTTAAACATGCAGATGACATGCAGATGACATGCAGATGACATGCAGATGACATGCAGATGACATGCAGATGACATGCAGATAAACAAGCGTTTGACCATGTTTATGACAGCAAAAAAACATGCAGACAAAGAGACAAGAGACAGAAATTCTAAACATGGCATGTCACGGCTGTTGGAAAAAATGCTTGTTTCTTCTGACACATTTGAGAGTAAAGAATGCTCTCGCACACAATCCCTGCTTGCAATTGTTACATATATTTACACAAAAAGTCAAACCTTTGCACTTTATGTATAAAACAATTAAACATTTGCAAGCAGAGAGTGTAAAAGAGCTTTCTAACCCACGTCCTTCTCTTTAGGGCATTCAGCACGTTTTATCCAGGTGTGCAGATTATGTGCAGATTATGACATATTGTTGGACAATTTAAACCAGTGTGGTGGCTCTCTACATCTCAGTGTCTTCCCCTGTGTGTAGCACTACTTCACCTTCTGCTGAGCCCTTGGCCTGGGCGATCGCTCTGTCCAGGTGATCTCTGAGCTCCGTGTTGCTGCGAACGCCCTCTTCCAGCTGCTGTCGGAGTAGGGTGACGGCCGTCAACTCCATCTGGAGGCTGTGGAGACGCTGGGCACTGCAACACATAAACACCATTTAGATTTGTTACATGAAACATGTTTCTAATAACACTTAAAATGCCACAGCACCCCCCCCCCCCCATCCAGTAGAAGGATAAGATTACCAGCTTAACAAAAACATTTCTGGGGGAACAGTAAACATCAATAATCACCGGCGTTACCGTAAACCCGTACCTGTCCTGTTCCCTGACGGTGCGGACCAGGCTGGAGTAGAGCTGCTGCTCGGCCCTCAGGACTCTGTTCAGACGCTGGTGTTCCGCCTCCAGGTCAGCCAACGACGGCAGAGCCTAGGGAAGAACGGGGCAAAGGTCTGATACAGCAGCGGGACAATGTTTGTTGCGCATTAAATGTGAATATGAGGGATGTGTCGACAGTGTGATGGTCAGACGACCCAGGATACAGGGGGTTTGTTTTCACTGTCACTAAGCCCCTTTTGGTATAATTTCGTGATAAAACCTTTTTAAACTTTGTTTTAAACAAACTAAATATATCACAGGTTGTGATGTGACACATTCAGACATGACATGTGATTTGAATGTAACAGCTGACATATTCAGACATGACAATTCTGGCAGGGCTCGACTTTGCGTGGCACTACCTCTTGCTGGCTGTTCCCCCCAATGATGGTCCTCTGTCTCTGAGGGAGGCCAGGGAGAGCGCAGTCCAACCCAGCTCCAGCATCCTGGCCCTGGGGCTCTAGGGTCTGACTGACCCCTCTCTGGCCCAGGCGATGGTGGAGGTCCTGACAAAATACACACCAGTACTTTAAAGGAAACCATGCTCGAAAGTAGCACAAGTGTAGATGGTCTAATCCAGCTCCAGTAGATTAGTCCAATGGCACCAGATAACCTCCTGAGCCGGCCTGATAATGCAGCCTCCGTCTGAGTACGTGTCTGAACATTCACTCACATTTATAATCTCATCCTTGGTCTCCAGTGTGGCGGTGAGGGAATCCATGTTGGCCACCTGTCCCTCAATACGTCCCTCCAGCTCGGACAAAACTGCCTGGAGATCAGTCAACGACATCTGGAATGTAAAAAGATAAAGATCTGAATTTTTCCTTCTAATGGGCAAAGATAGATTTAGTGATTGCGTGGTTGCATGTAACTTCCTGTCACCTTGAGTTGGTTCTCTCTCTTCAGAGCCTTGTTGAGGGCTTCAGTCTTCTGGGCCAGCTCCTTCTTCAGGACCACCAGGGACTTCCTGGTGAGAGGGACCTTCTCGATGCTGTCCTCACTGTGGCTCCTGTTGTAAAGCTCTGCAACAGCGGGAAACAAACATCCGTACAGGTTGTTAGTGGAGTCAGGGGTCACCGGTGGGGTCAGGGGTCACCAGTGGGGTCAGGGGTCACCAGTGGGGTCAGGGGTCACCAGTGGGGTCAGGGGTCACCAGTGGGGTCAGGGGTCACCAGTGGGGTCAGGGGTCACCAGTGGGGTCATCAGTGCGGTCAGGGGTCACCAGTGGGGTCATCAGTGGGGTCAGGGGTCATCAGCGGGGTCAGGGTGATGCTGGGAGTGTTTAAACTTCGGCCAACATCTTGTGTGCCCCCCAACCTTACAAAATATATTTCTCCGGTAAAGATCGTGAATTAGGATTTTGCAACATTTTTTTTTAAAGGACTTTGGTTAAATCCTATTCCTAGGTAAACAGATTAAGAAGGTCAAAGGTTATACCATTCTTCTCCTCCAGCTGTTGCTGCAAAACCTGTATGGTTTGTCTGAGCTGCAGCACCTGGCCAGGTGAAGGCTCATTCAGCTTTAACTCGGACAGGAACTGGTCCCTCTCCTTCCCACGCTCGAGAAGTTTCTAAAAGAGAAAGTCAGAAGTAAAACAGAATAGAGATTGACTTCCTGAACTTGTTATTTTAAATAATGTTGCTCAAACTATTTTTAAAATGATCATTCAAAACAGAATTGCGGATTACACCCATCAAAATATCTGAGTTAATTATTTGTTTACATTGATGATGGAGTCCTTCTCGCATAGCAGAGACTTGAGCTCGGCCGTCTCTAGGTAACCCTCATGCGTTGCCGTGGCGCTGTGTTTCTCTGCGGAGGCCAGCTGATGCTGCAGGGTGCCCAGCTGACGCTTCAGCTCCTGGATCTCCTGGGCGCACTCAGAAATTTTGCGGTTATAGCGCTCAGCTGATTCCTAGGAAAAGAAAAACAATTAGGACCAGTTATATCTTTCTTAAATCAACTCCATTTAAAACCAAGGACACAAGTGGACACAAGTCATCAAACAACAGCAGAGCTGCTAACATTTTGCAGCAGGAGTGGAATAATAACCCAACATCAATGTGAAAGACTGAAGGAGAGCATGCCAAGATGCATGAAAGACATTATTATTATTTAAAAGTTTTATTATTATTCCAACAAATATTGATTTCTGAACTCTTCATAAGTTAATACATTAGTATTGTGTTGTTTAAAAATTTGAATTTGTGATAGACCGATTTTATCGTCCGGCCGATATATCAGGCCGATACGCGGCTGCTGCTTTCGCAGATTTTCCCGGCATTATTTACAGACAGGCATCCACACAGGCAGCTCTGTGTTGCTATAGACGCTGCAGTTCACATGCAATTAATGCACTGCCTCTTGTTCTACCATCGTGTCATTTTTATGATGTAAATTGAGGGAGAAAAAGCAGTTTTGGCTCCAAATGTTGACAGACCGTATCGGTCATCGGCTAAGGCTGATGATTTTTTTTTTTAATCGTATCGGCACTAAAAACTCCATATCGGTCGATCCCTAATTTGTATAAACTTATTTTCTTTGCATGAGGGCTGACATGATACGAGTCACCAGTTGTGATTTTCCACAAATAAATGCTCTGAATTACTATTTTTATTTAGAATTTGGGAGAAATGTTGTCAGTAGTTTATGGAAAAACAATGTTTTTACCTAAACACATACCGATCAATAGTAAAACCAGAGACACTTATTGTATAGTTTTTGTAAGTGAAACACTCACAATAAATCAAACTTATTACTGCCTCCAGCAACTAGGAATGCATTTGTGTGAATCATCAGAGTGTGTGTGCGTGTGTGTGTATATGTGTGTGTGTGAGAGAGTCATCAGCATGTGGCACCTTGAGCAGCTGGTCTTTACTGCTAATGCTGGCCAGCAGTCCCTCCACAGCAGACTCGTTGTCAGCCACCAGCCTCTCACGGGCCTTAACAGCCTCCGCCAACATGGCCTCAGTCACCTTTAACCTTTGACCCATCTGGTCCGCAAGGTCACGGGCCTGAGACTGGGACTGGCTCAGCAGGGCATTCGCCATCTCCTACATAGAGAGAATGAGTTGTCATTTAAAAGCTTGTTCATCTAAATAATCATCTAGATATTTAGTCCAAGATTAATGTATTAGTGTGAATGTCTGGTGTGTGTGTGTGTGTGTGTGTGTCTCTCAGCGTGTGAGCTGGTAAACATTTACAGTGTCTGTTGGTCAGTGTTTGTACCTCCAGGTCTCTAGTCTTGCCCTCCAGCGCGAGCTGCAGCTGGCTGATGATGGAGTCCTTCTCTCTGCAGGAGCGGTTCAGGTTGTCTTCCACGTCCTGCTTGGCCCTCTGCAGATTCTTCATTGTGTTGGCCAGGTGCTGCAGCTCCACGTCCTTCTCCTTGATCAACGTGTCAAAACTCTGGAGCGAGGAGAGAAGATATTTGAGACCAAGTGGTGAAAAAAGAACGTGGCATACAGGTATTTGTAGCAGTGAGCTAGCAGTGAATAAAGCCCCTGTAATCACTAGCCAACCCCCCTTTTTGAATTTTTGTTTGGGCAATTATGTTTAGGGCTTTGCACTCTTCACTTGAGCATTAGTCATTTGTCTCACCGAACGAGCCAATCAGGGTCATTATTAGGACGGAGTAGGTTGGACAACAATGCGCCAATCAAACTATGGCTGAGACAACAGCAGCAATGGCTGCAACTCATTCAATGCATATTATTTCTGCCTAAAGAAAGGTAATATGATGGATGTCAACAACAGGTTCAAGTTTGATTACATTAGCCTGATGATGGTTGTGTCGCCATGATGGAAAACTGTTGAAATTTCAAGCAGAATTAGGTCAAATCACTTTGACCATGCAAGACGCTCCAATTGAAAACTTCAGACTGAATAACGGGAGGGAAGCGTAACATAAAATTAATTTCTGAATGTCAGGCTAAGTCGTCCCTACGTTGATTGTGTCTTCATTGTGAGACAGCAGGTGGTTTAGTCTCTCCAGGTCTCTCTCCTTCTCCCTCAGAGACAGCTGCAGTTGGTGGATCTCGTTGTCTTTCTCTTCAAGAGCCACAAACTTCTCGTCCAGGGCTTCCTGTGGAAAAGCAATCAAGGATGTAAGTAAAGTAAAGTTACAATCAAGGATGTAAGTAAAGTTACAATCAAGGATGTAAGTAAAGTTACAATCAAGGATGTAAGTAAAGTTACAATCAAGGATGTAAGTAAAGTTACAATCAAGGATGTAAGTCAAGTTACAATCAAGGATGTAAGTAAAGTGAAATGACGCAAAGACCGAAGAGTTTCTTCATAAGTTACAAAGCGCACCTCCAGAGCCTTTTCTTTCTGCTTCAGTCGTTCTCGCAGCTTTGACAGCATGGTGTCATTTTCCCCTGGACTTCTGCTCTGCTCCATGTCTCTCATCATGTTCATGTATTCCTGACAGAGGAAAGAGAAAGGCCAAACAGAAAACGTATGAGAACAAACAATAGAGTGTTGCCCAGTTACAACAATAAAAACATCAATAGAATGGGACTCCCCAAATCGCCATGGGTAAAGTCTAAGCCCTTTCTGTAGATGTGGTCACAAGTTTCTCCAGGTTGGTTCTTGTTCACGGCTCCCCGCCCGGTGAGTACCTGCAGCTGCTGCTCCTTGTCTGCCAGACAGGCGGTGAGGCGCTGGATGGTCACCTCGTGGCTCTGCAGCCTCCTCCTGTTCTGCTCGAGCAGCTCCTGGTCCTGATGTTTCAGACGGTTCTCCCTCTCGCCCAGCTCTGCGCTCACCTGCTTCAGCTGGTTCTGCACCTCCTGGGGGGGTGGGGGGGCACAATGACAAATACAAACTGTAGGACCAGGGGTTTGTTGTCCTGCATAAATTAATGACTTCAGATATTGTGGATGAGAAAACATGTTTTATATTCAAGTGTAGCCAAAACCATGTATATACCAGACAATTACGTTACATTACAGGCCTTGTACCCTTTCCTCATGAAAGATACTCTACCTATGGCCTTACATTGAGGGCCTTGTCCCATTTCTTAATCAAAGTTGCTCCTTCTATGACCTTACATTGAGGGCCTTGTCCCATTTCTTAATCAAAGTTCCTCCTCCTATGGCCTTACATTGAGGGCCTTGTCCCCTTTCTTCTTCTGCTGTTGCAGGTCTTCCAGCTCCTGTTCCAGCTGATCCTTGGCCAGCTGCAGGTCACCCACATCCTGCTCCCGCTGGCCCAGGGAGCGCTGCAGCTTCTGGGCCTCCAACAGTTTGGTGTGGTGCTCCCCCTGCAGCTGGGCCAGCTCTGCCTGGACATCCATCAGCAGACTCTGGTGTTCCTCTGCACCCTGCAGGAAACCATCAATATGAAAACAGAGAAAGCATCGATCCTCAACACGAAAACAACACTATTTCCACTGCATTATCGCTGACTGCATATCTTAGTCCGAGACTCCTCTTTGGGGTGTGATATAGACATCTATACAACTTCAATCCAAACAAAAAACTTGATAAAACAAATGTGGATGATAGGAAATAAATTGATCCTGGAATGACATGGCAGACAGTCATTGTTTGACACATGCAGTGGGACCACATTGTATTCTGCCTGGAACGCTACCAATGCCAAGGTGTCTGATCTGACGACCTGCCTGGTATTTCTGGATCTGGGCTTTGTGCGCTGCTTCCCTGGCTTTGGTTAAAGCCTCATCCCTGTCCTCAATCTCATGGTACAGCTCCTCAATCTGGAACAGACAGAGTTTGTGTGAGTGTTACGCAAGCCCTGAGTCTGTGTAGCTTGGTGGCATGGCAGATGGTAAGAAATTACGTGTCAACATTGCGTAATGCGCTGACCATATACTCTCAGTTCAGAGGATCAAATCAAGCTCCCATGACCAAAGTAGTTTTTATATCAACGCACCATTTTTTCTTTTTCTTTGAGCACCAGAGTTAGTCCTTGGATGGCTTTGTCTCGTTTCAAAGTGTTGTTCTTCTCTGAGGTGAGTTCATTTTCTATCTCTGTCAGTTTACCAGACAGTACCTGTTATAAAGCATACTTGAAATCAGGAACAGCAGGTACTGAACAAGCTTCCTTGATCTACTGACACAGAGCCATACCTACAAAGTGCTCTTGCCAAGAAGCTATAGCTTCAAATTAACATTCATACATCTACCTTGTTGTTATTTTGAGTGTCTTCCAGGGTCTTGGAGAGGTTCTGGTTGGTCCCTCGAAACCGGTCGAGCTCCTCACTCAGCTGCTTGTGGGCCGCCTCCAGCCTGCTCATCTCATTCTTCTGAACAGTGAAGCCCTGTGGAAATGAAACAGAGAAATTCATCAGAACAAACCTTTTTTTAAAGAGACTATTCATTTGGTGTCATGAAACAACATTGATAGATATTTATTTATTATCCGAATCTACATTTCCGTTGTCTTAATGTTGTCTATAAAGCTTTGGTCTGAGAGGGCGTATCTGGACTCCCTCAGATCTGAGAGGGCGTGGCAGGACTACCTCAGCTCTGAGAGGTGTGTAATCATCAGTGAACTCTTCCATGAGATCCTGAAGGGACCTCCACTCTGTCTCCACTTGGCTGCGCAGGGCCCAAGGGGGGACATGGCACGCTGTGGGGGAAAGCTGTCCAACGCTGGGACTCCTGAGCAAGACAGGGATGAGGCTCCCGGGGGTCCGTGGGACTGGTCGTCTGGGGATGGAGCGTAGCAGCTGTAGCGGACCAGAACAAAGGGATGGCCGAGCTGGGCGGTAAGAGTTTCCTTTCTGGGGGCTGGTAGCAGAGGGATTTGTTCCAACTGAAGAGGAACAGTCCTTCAATGGGGTCTTCAGCTCTCTGCTTTGTCTTGGACCAAGGGAGCCCAGGGGTTTGGCATAGTGAAGGTAGTCCGGGTTTAGGGACTGAAGCGAGGTTGAGCGAAGCCTGGTTCCAGGGGAGGAGAGGGTTCCCTTGTGGTGGACGAGATCCAGGTACATCATGCTCCGGGATCGGCGCTGCACTGACTGAAGCCTGGGACTTTTCGCCACCCACGAATCCCCGCTAGACTGCATCCTACGGGGAGCGGAGGTCGACCACCCTGTGGATCCCCCTGAAGGGCCCAGAACGTCCATGCTCACACAGCGCCTCACCCGACTGTTCACTACACCTTGGTCTCTCTTCCTGGGTCCTTCTGTTGTGCGCTGTCCTCCGTGGGACACAGTAGGGCTTCCATTGTCAGAGGACCTCCTGACAGGGGGCTTAAAGATGCTCTCTTCCAGTGGGTTAAGGCGGGCCTTGGCTGCCCTCTCAAGCGGCAGGTTGTGGCGTCTGTAGACGTGGGCCACACACTCCTTGAGGCGTTCCCTCTCCTGCTGCAGCCGGTGCACCTGCGCACCATGTTCCTCCTGCAGCCTGGCGATCTGCACGTCGCACTGCACAACGCGATCCAGCATGAACACACACTTTCCACACAGGAACTCGGACGCCCGGCCGCTAGGGTTGCGGTCAACCTGCGCTCCCAGCACGTGAGACAAGACGACCTGCAGCTGTCGTTTGCAGGATGGGTTGAAGATCCAGCGGCACTGGCTGCCGACGAGTCGTGCGCCACACACACGGCACGGGTCCTTCATGGTGACCAACTGGAGGTGAAGGTTCAGTCCAGTGTAGTTTAATCACACCAGGACGACTGCTTGTAGGCACAATCCAAGGACCCACAATCACATAAAAAGCTCTCTCCTCATCTCTGTGACAGCCACAGGGCAACAAGCTCACAGTTCTCCATTTAGACCCTCATGCACATAAAACCTCTGCTGTGCCACTGTTGTCGACCTGCCAGCCATGGCGCACTACAAACTCTCGATCTCTCTCGAAGTGAAACAGACTGAAAGAACTCTCCTAGTGAGAGCAGTGTAAACCCTAAACTCAATCCCATAATCCCACGTCCAGCACACATTCAGACCAAATCCCAGGGACCTGTTCTAATCTCATACATAGTGGCGGCTGCCCTTGTAATCCAGAGCCAAACAGCCCATGCATCGTCCCAGTGTGGCTTCCATAACCCAGGCAACTGGTTCAGCATGAGCCCTTGTTTACTACAGCTGAAATGTGACTGACAGGAGGTTGGTTAAAATGTGCTGGTAAAAAATTGGGTCAAGACCTCATGAATGGTACAAAAAGATAAAGATGACCACCTTGTAAAAGAGTAAGTCATCAGACACTACCCCCCCAAATATGCAACACAAACTCACACCCATTGTGAAGTCTGGTCTGTTAGGCGGGGGTAAAAAAGAAATTGGATTTATCTGAACTGAGATTAGCAAACGACCTCACCTGGACCTAAAATTCTCAGTACCACACCATCTGCCACCTCGGAACACAGGATACGGGCCACAGAGATGAACCTCGTGACCCAATATATCTCAATGGGTCCCTCTAAACTAGGTTGGCCTGTATCCAGGATTTCATGTTGAAATCTCACATTTCTCGCACCCCTGAACGAACTGCAGGCACATCCGCTCATCAAGTTAATAGTAAGTTGCTGCTGTTTGGACACCCAATGACACAGTACAAAGTGAGTTTGAAGAGCAGCATCCGACCCACTGCTAGAGAGAGATCAGATCAGCACATTCAGAGTGTGAGAAGAAGTGACAGGGAAATGGCAGAGTCATCAGTGACAGTCCTCTTAGCTAAAGCTCTGTGGTTTAGAGAGCAAACACAGCAAAAAAATAGCTTCTACTTTCACTCCCTAAACCAATCTGACAGACAGAACTCAACAAGGGTTAAGATTTTATCCATCTCTACCTATATCTATATATCTATATCTATATCGACAGACAGACTTCTTTAAGGGTTAATATTTTATCCATCTCTACCTATATCTATATATCTATATCTATATCGACAGACAGACTTCTTTAAGGGTTAAGATTTTATCCATCTCTACCTATATCTATATACAATGTTTCCGCTATGTACAATTATCGCCGCCGCTGCTGTTACACGACTCTGCTCAGGCTTATATTTTGAAACTATAGTGAAGACGTCGGGGAAAATCTTTCAGCGACACCAGAGCCCTTTTGACATCAACGCTGGCAACACATAGGCTATCCAAGGAGAGGCAGAGAGAGACGTAAGAGAAAGACAGCAAGAACGGTAGATTTAAGATTTATTGTTACCGGCAGCTAGAGAACTGCATTACGGGACCCAACACAAATCTTGTGGGAGCGGGCGGTTTTAACTTTGCTGAAGGCGGGATTGGGCGGTCCAAAAATGTATCGCGGGTCCCGGTATTTAGCTAGCTAACAACAAGGTTGGAGTTATCAAATTAACATTATTGGACTATAGGCTATATGCCTTCGATTACATCACAGCAGAGAGCACATATGGATTGAGGATGACCATAAAGACGTCTACCATTCCCTAGTTATTTGTTGTGTTGTGCTTTACATCAAAGGATCTCAACCTTTTGGACTCGCGATCCACCAGACTCATCACAAGTGCACGCGACCCCCATAAGCGACATGAATACAACAATGTTACCAGAAAACTAAGCTTACATGTATTATGTTTCTATGAAATAAGGCGTTACGGGACACTTAAACTCCTTGCAAGAGTTCCTCTTTGTCTTACTTTCTATAATGGTAGAAGTATTACAAAATTATTCCAATATAACGATCTCTTAAAATGTGTGTGTGTTGATCAGCTGTTCACTGGAACAACAACAAGGGGACACGCGACACACCCTCGTCCAGTATGATTCCATTCCTCAATCTGCTTAGTATACTACAGTTTGCGAACACAGGACATGTTCCTGATTCTAAAAGTTGGTCGAACTAATCTGTCAAAACCATTTCGCTATGGCTTTTCATTCAGTATTCATTACTTTTTACCGGCAATTAAGTTTTAGTTCTGTAGAGCCAACAACTTTGACAGACAGGACAAGCAACCAGATGTCTGGATGAGCACTGTTTTCTAACAGCGTTTTATTAAACTTATTTGAGGTAGGCTATCTACAGAATATCGACAGTAATTTTTTTCATCTGGAATTAAAGTTTACATGTTGATGGATAGCTACATTTCTGAAAAACAATCAATTTCCACGCGGAATGAATAGCTAGTCAGTGTATTCTGAACGTATAGCCCTAACAATTGTGTAAATTCTTCACTACAAGCTCTGACTGAACGTTTGCGCGACCGGGCGGGAGTGGATACACTCGTTGCGGAAACACATTAAATAGAGCCCAGTGAATCATATCGCCAAACTTTACTTAAATAAAATAAATGCCACCACTGTTTATACAAACTAGCCAATATATTAAAAATACTCCTGATTGCATTTTCAGATAAGTTTGTAAAAATTTCTTTCAAGGAACATATTTTATCGAGGGTGGGGGGCAGGGTTCAACATTAACGATGGCCCGGAGCCAGAACTAACGGCGGGCCAGTAAACAAATATAGTCACTTTCCCGTTCGGGCCAGTGCTTAATTTTGCCATTTAAATTAATAGTCTTGTATTAAAATGTTTGCCCGTAATATTTGTCCCTCCCTTGCTTATCTCAAGTTAAAATCCATGTCTGTCATATGCAGTTCCTTCTCCCCGTGTTTGGCAATATCGGTGTCGTCTTTTTAACCAATCAAAATGTTGTATGCATTAGCGCAGGACCCAAAAGAATGTGATCATTTAATCCAGTGTTTCTCAAACCCTTTTTCAATATTGTACCCCCTTTCAATTGCCGTTTTACCCCCTAACCAGTGCCAAGTACCCCCTGACCAGCGCAAAACATTTTTGGTGGCAAAAAGTCTATATAAAGATCTACAATACAGCGCCGTGATATATTCACTAAACAACAACCATTTTTAAACAAAAACATTTAAAAGACACATTTCAAATGTTTAGAATCCATCACTTAATTTGTTCATTATATAGTATAATTATTTTAGGAATTATGCATGACATATTTTTAAATTAGCATTTTTGAGAAACACTGATTTAATCAAAAGGACAGTTTATGTGGGTCAAGAATAAACGTAGGCCTATTGAGCAGCAACACCGTTATTCATGAACTGTGGACATTTGCCAAATATAGGCTACAAGTTTATTTCGGTAAAACAGTTTTTAATACTTTCCTTCCGATCTTTTTAGTAATTAAACAAGGGCAAATAAACAAATCAGATTTGACTGCATCTTTTCAAACCTTAGAGTAGCCAATCAGAGGCTTTCTTGTTATAAATAATCCCTGTCGTTGTCATTGAGTACGGAAAAATTACTAATATGAAATTTAAATGTAGTACGTATAAAATAATCTTAAATGCAGTCATTATATTTTCTACTTCTAAATCCTTTGAATTCCATGAAAAGGTTGTTTAGATTATTGTGATAGTACAATTATATATTATTCCACATAGTTTAAAGGCACCTGTAAATGAAATCGCAGAAGTATAGTTGGT
>JACXGM010029140.1:0-13778 GCA_016801145.1 Umbra pygmaea
CTGTGTTCTACTTTTATGTACTCTGACACACTAGTACCCACATTAATACTTTCACTTCAGGATAAAACTCACATGTGTTTTCTTCATTTTGATACCAAGAGTATGTTTATAGCCCTTGTAGTTTTGGAGATATACTCCATTAGATTTGGGCATGTTTTATTTCTTTCAAAACCAGAAAAAACGCTTGGGGATGAACAGGGAAACATGTTAAGCTGAAATACTATATTTTCAGAAAACAATGCTAATGTCAGTATTTTTTCTTTTGGAAAAGTACGTTCCGAAACGGAATTTATGTTTATGTTTTGGCCTGTGTGTTGTTATCAACTGCCCATTTTGACAGCACGAACGGATTGCCAGGCATACCTGTAAAAACGCAAACCCAGCGCGCTCCATGGAAGCAGCAAAGAAACGAACGAGATCATAGAGATTCTAGACAACCTAAAAAAACTATGCATGTTTCTAAACGGTTCCATGACCATAGACGTAGTAAAACACAGTTCGCTTGTCATGATTGCGCTGATCTTGTTCGTCACATTACTTTCGATTCTGGGAGTACCCAAACGCTGGCTGTCCGTTTTACATATAGCACATTTAAATATTTGGATTAATTTGTCACAAAATAAAGTGCACTCTGTTAATGAGTTCAGAAATGAATGAGATAACTGTTTCGAACGTGTTGGTTTATTTGACCAACTTTTGAAGCGCTTTTCTCAAGTTGTTCTCTTGATCTCTCCATGGCGGCAATTTATTGTTTGTTTAATTTATAACACTGTCATTAATAAGCCTATTGTGTTGGCGCCCTCTGCTGTTTCCCCCTGCTTTCTTCGTTTTCCCCGTGATTTTGTCTATATCGCGAATATAAGACGACCCCCAATTTTTCAGCCTATTTTTAGGACCAAAACCTTGTCTTATATTCGGGTATATACGGTATGTGGTTCCTGTAGGTTTTGCGTGCAGGGTGGGGAGTTGGGGGGCCTCCATGTCCATTTTGCTTGGGGCCCCCAAATTCCTTCAAACGGCCCTGCATACAAGTACAAGAGGAGGAAATGGAACACTTATACAACTGCTAACAAATAAACAACACTCAGCTGTGGTAATTAAGTGTGTTAACAAGACAACGATAAAGACAACGACACGGGCAAATGGAATGAAGAATTATGTCCAATCCTGAACACAGAATGGGTCAGTCCCATGCAGGATATGACTACTAAAAGATAGGCTACAGTTTATTTCTTTTAAGCTCTTCATAAGGTTGTGTAATAGGCAAAAATATTATATTCATAGCTTGGCTAGTGTAGGAAGAGAAGTTTATTTCCATCTATAGTTTACCAGCACTTTCATAAGACAAATGTTTTAAATTCGAATAGGTATAGCACGTTAGAAATGAATGCTGTCTAACTCACAGCTGTTGTCCTAAATATTACAGTTTTTCTCAATTGTCTACACACAAATACTGGTACTTGGGACACAGTGACCACAACATGTAACTTATGCACCAACCCCCTGAACCAATTCTTCACACTTTTTTCAAAACACTACACACAATTCTCTGCATTTGGCACAATTTTCATGAAGAAAATCTCTTGTTTTCACAAGGAACACACTGCCATTCAAATATGCACACTGACTCATCACATGGGTAAACACCTGTCACACAGTTTTAAAATTAGCAATCAGAGCTTTAGCATAAAAGGGCAACAGGTGAGCTCTTCTGTTTTGGAGCAATGGATGCCAACATTGGAAACAGAGGCAGAGTCAGAGGAGTGAGAGTAAGAGGACGAGGAAGGCCAAGGACCGTAATCTCTGATGAGATCTGAGCCACTTTGGTTGACCATGGTCTAACAATGAGGGAGGCTGGGCAAAGAGTACAGCTAAATTTGAGCATGTACACTGTAGCATCCATCATCCAGACTTTCCAAAATGAAAATAGGTAAGAAATCTACTCTCATTAAAAAATTGCAGTACTACAGTGTAGTGTTGGTTAGGATGTACACTGGGTACATTGTTTTGGTTTTTACTGTAACTGTATACAGTACATTTTTCTGTTGTTTTGCATGTAGACTACTTTATGTGCAACTTTGTGTTAGTTGGGATGTACACTGCGTACATTGTTTTTTTTTGAAAAAATGAAATATACATTTTACCGTGTATTTGTGTGTTCTGAGTATAGAAACAATATTCTCAAATATTTTACAACACTTATGTATGTACTGTCTGTAGTAAGTGTAACACTGAACAATAAAAAGGCTAAGTCATAATGATGAATGGAGTTATTCAGTGTTCAACTGGTTCTTATAAATGTCTAATCATATGATGGTTTGTGTGTGTCATTTGAAAACAAAATACAATTTTGAGAAGAGATAACATTGTTTTAAATGTAAAGTTTCATTTTGCAGGAGAATTGAGTGGTTTTGCCCATTGTGTGTGGTTTTTTTTATTTGTGTGTATAGTTCTGAGAGTATGAGGCATGCTTTCAGAAAATGTGTGTAACCAATCGAAAAAGACTGTAAGCCCACTTAGGCTGTGTACCAAGTAAAGACTCTCTTTTGGTTTCTGTTTATGCTCCTATAAGAGTAGTTTATTTATATTTATTGTTTATAATGCTACCATAAGTCAAATTGTTTAAATAGTGTTGTATATTTAATGCATTTAGGCATCAAATAAGGAACTCAGAGTCCGGAGAATATGTTTAATTTATTTATTGGCTTAAGATGGCATTATTTGAATTCTCCCAATGGCTAAGCATAAATTAAATTCAAATTGGTAAAATTGGTGCCTGCTGGTCTGGCATATTCTGTAGTGATGGGTCATTTGCAAACGATTCGTTCTTTTCCCTCCCCCAAAATATCTGTTTGTTTGAGTCTCTTCTCATTATCCACCAAAAGCAACTGCAGTTGGTGAATCAATCATTTTTTTCTACTATAGTATTACAGACCAAGCATCGAAACCTTACCATTTGCATGCATGTCGCACACACCAGCACCATACAAATAAAAACATTGTCGGCATGGCACCGTAAACAATTCTGTAACACACAGTGAAAAAAACTACACACATTGTGCATGTTACACACATTGGCCAATGATGAAAAAACACTCTGCAGTCAGCACGTCCAGTCAATAATCAAAACACACACAACATTAGCAACACCGCGGCACACACAGTAAAACACTTAACTGGTAATTAAGCACCAATTAGTCACATATGTAGCAGTATACATGCAGCCCTATACATGGAGAAGGCAGGCGGACACATTGCGGTGGGGTCGATGCATGTGTGGATACGCCACGCCCGGCGATATTTTCCCTGTTGCCTGGCATAGGAGAACATCGCCTGTGATGTGGACGAGGTGACGTGGCCCGACCCCAATCGATGGAGTGATCCCCGACTTGTAATGGGAGTTGTTGTGCTACCTGTACAATGTATCACTGAGGCTTGGTTGCGGAAATAAAAATGGTTTACAGTTTTTCTCGATTGCTTTGACCTGTTTAAAGAAACTGGGATACACTTGGTTTTCATCATCACTGTCTCAGCAGAGCAGAAGACACCTCTTTCAAATGTGTTAACCCTTTCTCATTGCATTGACACATTTTCCCCACCCTTTTGCAGAACAGTTAACACGGATGTCATTCAAGAAGTACAAACTCCATTGTTTTAGCTATGGTAACCAAACAGAAACCATCTGTTCCTAATTATTAGAAACCATCTACATCAGTATGTAGTCACTGAAGCACCTGTTTGACACTCCTTCACACAAATCTTCAATAAACAATCAGTCTGCAGGCCCTAAAAAGTTCAGCATCTGTCTTGTTCTCTGCCAACATGGATGGAAGAGGTCTAAGGCAGATGGGAGTGAGAGGAAGAGGGGTCGGAGGAGTCTGAGTGTGAGGTGGAGGGTGGAGGTGTAGTTGGAAGGGCTCAGGTTTCTGATGAAATTCAGGCAACTGTTATTGATCATGTTATCAATCATGGCTTTTCACTTAGAGAGGCTGGACAAAGAGTCCGACCTATTCTGAATAGAAACACTGTCGCATCCATTGTCTGCATTTTTCCATAGCAAAACAGGTAATGTTGCTGTACAGTATATACAGAAATATCTATAGTGATATACTTTATGTAATTGTTCCCTCATTCTTATTACATGTGTTCTTTCTAGATTCCAAAGGCTACCATTCTCTGGTGGTAGAGGTAGAATGTTTAGTGCTGAGCAGGAGGCAGCCGTTGTGAACATGGTTGTGGCAAACAAAGCCATAACGCTGGGTGAATATTTACAGTATTTAATTTTTCAGCCACATTTGGAAAATAAGAATCAATGGAATCAATACAATTTGCATCAAAGCATTTCTGATTCTGGATCCAATTCTTTGCAATAAGGCAAATTTGACAACAAATGGAACTGGCATGAAAGCTATGTACAGTAATAGGCTACAATGACAAGCAATGGTGCACTAATTTGCACTGAGTGCTGTATTTTGAATTTTGTTGCCCACTGTGTAATGGTACCCTCACGAAAAAGAAGTTTATTCAAGTGTATTAGTATATTTATTTTAAACTAAGAATAAGATAGTATGTTTTCAGTCTACTTTTTATACACTCATCAGAGATATGACTTAACAAAATTATACTTAAGTATACTTGGGTTATACTGACAAGTATACAGAAAAGTCTAAGTATACTTGGCCTATACTTGTACTTAAAACTTTACCTAAGTACAAGTATAGGCCAAATATACTTAAGAGTTTTCTGTATACTTGTCAGTATAAGCCATGTATACGTAAAGGTTCTGTATAAGGAAAGAATACTTTTCTTCTATATAATATATGTGGTTTCATATTAACGAAAAGTATTATTTCCTTAAACAGAACGTTTAAGTATACTTTGCTTATGCTGACAAGTATACAGAAAAGTCTAAATATATTTGCCCTATATTTTTACTTAAGTCATTTGATCAAGATTAGAAAAGTATTCTTTCTTTATACAGAATGTTTAAGAGTAATTGGCTTGTAGTTGTGCTTATTCTAAAACAATATATTTTTGAAATTTTTGATTAATAAAGAAAACAGTTATTTTCAATCCGGAGAATATTGTCTTGTGAGTATTTATATGTTTAGTCTACTGGTAGTGTATGCGAATTAACGTCAACTCTATTTAAAGTACATTTAAAGGTATTTCATGTATAAACACTAATACCTAAAACGAATCCTAGTAGTATACTTTAAAGTGCAACAATAATATATAACCAGTAAACTATAAGTATGATCTTCTTAGCCCTATCGCCTACAGCTGCCAAAACTTTCTTCAGTTAAACAAAGAGAAAACTGAAGTCATTGCATTTGAAAACAAAGATGAACTTCTCAAGGTGAACGCATACCTTGATGCTAGGGGTCAAACAACTAAAGATCAAGTCCGGAATCTTAGCTTTAGCAATAACTAAATTAGCATATTATCATCTTAAACATAACTCAAGAATTAGATGCTTTGTTTCCAGACAAGACTTAGAGAAACTTGTTCATGCTTTCATCACCAGCAAGGTGGATTATTGTAATGGCCTCCTCACTGGTCTTCCCAAAAAGACCATAAGACAGTTACAGCTCATACAGAATTCTGCGGTCAGGATTCTAAGCAGAACCAGGAAATATGAGCATATCACACCAGTCCTCAAGTCTCTACACTGGCTCCCAGTCACATTTAGGATAGACTTTAAAGTATTATTACTGGTATATAAATCACTAATTTGCCTAGGACCTATAATACATTGCAGATATGCTCTTTTAATATGAACCCACTCAGATCATCAGGATTACATCAGCTAGAAATACCAAGGATTCACTTAAAATGCGGAGAATCTGCGTTTAGCTACCATGCCAGCCGCAGCTGGAACCAGCTCCCAGAGGAGATGTTCACCGACATTATAGTCACTTTTAAATCAAGACTAAAAACACATCTGTTTAGCTACGCATTTACTGAATGAACACTGTGCTAAGTCCGAACTGAGTGCACTAGATTTTTTATGGTTCATTCAGTCTCTTTTATTTCTTAAACTATACTATTTCTTATTAGTTTTTCATTTTTATTTTAAATTGCTTTAATTTTATCTTTAATCTGTTTTAAATTGTTATGCTTTCCTGTTTATGTAAAGCACCTTGAATTGCCATTGTGTATGAAATGTGCTATATAAATAAACTTGCCTTAATTGCCTTGATGTTAAGTACACTTTAGAAAAGCTTACAAGTATACTTGCAGTATAAAAACTATTAAACCTAAAAAAAAGGGCTAGACCTGTATGGCGCAGATGGCTCAGTGGATAGAAAGGCAGACTCGTAGTCACAAGGTTGCAAATTTGAATCCCGTCTGACCCTATATTGTCTGAGCCAAAACTGTTGTGTGTCATTGGGTAAGTAATTGTTCCTAGGTTGTTGCAGTAAAAAAACAAATTGATAGTCAGCTTACCTGTTTTAATAAAGGTAAATTAAATATATACATTTTTAAATTCAAGTATATAACTAGTATACTAGCAGTATATCTATAAGTTCACTAGTAGTATAGTTGCAGTATAAAATTAAAGTTAAATATAAACTATTTGTGTACTCAAACTTTACTATTTTTACACTTAAAGTATACATAATAGTATACTTTTATATACCAAAAAAGGGGCCAATTTAGTCCCAAGAAGTATTAAAGTAGTACACTTATAAGTATACTACTAGTGCATTGATATTAGTATACTTACTATGTAAAGTATACTTGGAAAATATACTTGAACTTTACTTAGGGTGAATCCCATTTCTCTGTCTTACCCCTTCCCCTTACCCCTTCCCCTTGTCTTACCCCTAGCCCTTACCCCTCGAAACCGAGTGGTAAGGGATAGGGTTGAAAACATACCCCTATGAAATGAGACACCACTTGGTTACAGTTACGTTATCATACATCATCGCTAGCTGGCTGATACATCTCCAGATGAGACAAGTGTTGCTCACAAACTTAAAGATATCAAACGAAATCTGCTGCTAATGTAGTTTAGTTAAAACTGTAGACATGCATGGTGTCCATTCAAGGCTAGTCATTGAAATGCGGGAATGTTGTTCACATCAGCAATGTAACGAAACTAGCGATTTAAAAAAAAGTTTCAATTAAGAACATGGTTGCAAATATATATCCACAGGACTGTGTAGAGCACAAAACAAGTCTGTTGTAATTTTTAAGTCTAATATTTAAGCCGAAAATACATTTATTGGACTCTCTTTATGATCTGACTAGCATTGTTGCCGGTTGCGCAGTGTATTCTGGGTACCCCTTGGTTTCAAGTAAGCTCTCGAAAATGCTTAGTTTTAAGGGGTATGCACCCCTTCCCCTTAGCCCTACCCCTAGATCAAAATGAGAATTAGGATAGCCCTTACTCTCACATGAACGCGCAAAACTAAGGGGAAGGGGTAAGGGGAAGGGCTAAGACAGAGAAATGGGATTCACCCTTAAGTTTACTTAATAAAATGAACTTGAAGTATACTTTTTTTTGGTAAGGGTAGCTTGTAAGAGCTCATAAACATGTTTGCAAATTGTGTTGTTTGAAGGCAAAATCTGCTTTTGTTGCATGTTTTAAATGTCTTGGCATGGTTAGAGCCTTTTGCAAACAAAATGTATCATTTTGACCATGAATGCCACAGTTTTGGCCTGTGTGTTAACTGTTTTGAAAATGTGGAGTTTGAGTTGACTGCTGCATCAAAGCAATCAAGAAAAACTGTAAAAACTACAAATGACAGAAGTGTCTTGAGTAAAGTTGACCAGTGTGTTGTGTCTGTTTGACTGTTTATTGTTCATGTGCATGTGTGTTCCCTATCGATCTGAAGAGGGCCTTTTGAAGTCAGAGTTTTAAGTTTTGATTGCAGAATGGCAGTTTTGATTGCAGAATGGCAGTTTTGACATGGCAGTTAGATGTTAATCTCCAAGAGTTGTGTAAAGAATACTTGTGTGTTGAGTTTGGACACGATGAGCCAAATTTTGCATTTTGTGTGTTAGCAATTGGAAAAAACTGTAACAGACTTCCTGTTTTGTTAGCATGTTTCTGCTTGCTGTTAGCTGTTTGGCTAATTGCCAAACTCTTAAATGTTCATCTATATTTTATCATATATTCTAAACTCTCTATTTTACGAGTCTTCCAAAGCAGTATTTTACTCTTCACCTCACTTTTCTTTTAAAGTTTCCATCTCGGGGGACGCTACCTTGGAGCTTCCGCCTCGAAAAGGAGTTTCTACCCCAGGACGCTATTGGACACAAGGAGTTTCTCAACTACTACGACCAGCCGAAGCTAGGTAGCATGTCGTATCGCAGTTGCTGTACTCTCCTTCTTGCTAAGATAGCTAAGTTAGAGGCTCGGCTTCAGACGCAGTTGCCAGGAAAGGATTATTCCAGTGTAGAAAAGGATAAGAACGTTTTTGAGCCACCAGGCAGTGTTGATAGTAGATATTTTAACTCCTCTGCACTGTCCTCGCTGCCGGACAACTTTCTCATGGTTGCTGGTAAAAGACACCATCGGCCTGCTCAGCTTTTGTCGATTTTCTAAACCAGTGAAAGACACTTTCAATAGGTTTTCCCCATTGGATTCTGACTCAGGGCCTGTGTCGTCTCTTTTGGAGATTGAGCGGCAGACGTGTCTAAACAGGAATAATGACAAAATGAAAAGCTTAGTAATCAGTGACACCATTACCCTTAATATTAGACTGAAGAACCAGCAAGCGATTATACAGTGTTTACCTGGGGTCAGGGCTACCGATGTAGAGGCAAATCTTAGGTTGGTGCTAGCGAAATAAAAACCGGGCAAGGCTAGAGAGCATATGGTTATGACTATACTCTACTCTCTCACAGTCTGTTGGTGTCCCTTTGGTGGTGTGGTCTTAGCAATGTGGGTGGGTCGGAATCATGCCTGTTTGCTCCTGCCCAAGATTTTGTCAGGACCATTTCTCCAGTCCCCCCTGTCTCAGCCCCAGATGTTATGCTGCAATACTTTATGTGCCATTGGACTAGTGTCTTTCTGACCTTTCTCATTCCCCACTTATGTCTCATTCATTTGTGACAGGGGACGAGAGGCAGTTTATATATTTATTTTTGGGTCAGAGTTGTACCGTGGTACTAGACCCAATGTACACCCACTCTAATGTTTCTGATGTCATGTTCATCCTAGGAGGACCCAAAACCTTGGAATATGCTTCAGGACCATGTGGCCTGATGACTCCTTCCTGTCCTCGTCCTGTTCTCACCCCACTGTGGTGGTGCCCACGTCACTGCTGTTGGTGATCACGTTTCCACCGGGTGAATCCAGCTGTACGTCAACAGAGAGTGTTGCATTCTCCCTGCCCAAGACCACCAAACTGTTTTGATGCTACATAAACGGTCACAGCCCACCCATTCCTGTCTTCATGTTTGGACAATAATTGAACATTGATAAACAATGTGACTCTAATACAATGGGCTGGGTACCTTCAGATCCCCCAGTTGGTACAGCCAGAAGAGGACTGGCCCCCCTCTTGAGTCTGACCTCTCTCTAGGTTTCCTCCCAGGTCCCACCTACTAGGGAGTTTTTCCTAGCCACTGTGCATCACTTGTGTTGTTGCGCTTCAGGGTTTTGGCCCGGGTGTCTGCTGTCAAAGCACTTTGTGAAAATTGCTCTTGAAAAATGGGATTTATAATATAAATTTGATTGATTGATGATTGGTTAATGGAGGTGCCACAAGCAATTGATTGAAGTGTTGAAATATTTTGCACACATTGTTTGTGTAGAAAAAAATGAAAATACTTAAAGAAAACAATGAAAATACAAGGAAAAATCTAATATTTTGTTTGTGTCCTTTATTTAGAACGTCTTTGTTATAAACTGAAGTTTAGATAAGGATTTCATGATTATAATAAGTATTTTATTCAAAACTCTTGACCATCCCATTCCCTGATTCTTTTACATTTTCTTATACTTCTTTTCTACTATATTTTGCCCAATATTGTCCTTTTTAGACCATAGAGGTAATTGATTAAATTTTTGCTACACAAGCTAATATTCCATCATTGCAAGCCCCTGACCCTTAGAGTGTGAAATACTTAGCTCTGTTAATTCAGTAGCCATTAGAGAAGCAACACTCTTAGAAGGCAGCCAGGCTTCTACCAAGAGGCAATAATGGGTTATCTGCTTAGCCTGCTAAATGAGGTGTAAAATGAAATGGCGCATCGTTTTTACTTCCAGCTATCTTTAAAGTATAAGGTTGCTATGTTGGTTTAATTAATAAATAAAAAAGTAATCTTTACAGCCAGAAGCTGCTGTTGACTTGAGTTGCACCAAATGAAAGATATAAAGGGATGTTCCTGGATCTGACAAATATAACTCTGTAGGGAATTGTATTTCTCTGTGACAGGTGTGTATTTTTTCCAATTTTAAAGCAGAATATTCAATGCATATTGAGATCATGCCTGACCATTTGGCTTCCTTTCTAAATATTAATTGAGACATGATCTTTCAAATGGTGAGCAATCTTAAACTGTAAGGCATGTTTAGCTCTGAGATCTAGTTACAGGGATCAGTTGCAATACCAGTAGATCATTTAAAAAACCTTGAAACCTGAACCTCTTATTACCGCAATCAATAACTCAAATGACAAGTGCACGAAGCGAGGCATAGAATTGCTGCTATTGAAAAGCTTTCAGTTGACCAGGCCAGATTCTGAAGCTGATATATTTTCAATAGTTTGCAATGCACATGTCAGAAGAAAGATGAGGATTTTAACAACAAAAACAGATGATTGTTCCATATTTTGTATCTTGTCAGGTCTGGCAGCCTTTCACCCCATTTGGATAGACTAAAAAAAGATTTGAGTGAATTTGGGAGGGAGGTTAACCTCTCCTTGGAATTTTACATTTGTACTTGGTTGTACAGCATGCATTTTGAGAACTAATTAACTAAGTCTTAGTAAAGACAACTAAGTGGCCATTTGCTTTTTTCACTATGAAGTTACTAAATGGTTGAAGGTATTGTGGCATATTTCACGATAAGCCATTCTTTACACGACTTTAGCTTTATTACCTTTGGCTCCATGACTTGTTCAAAACAACAATTATCTACAAATAATAGTTGTACATTATATGGACAACAAAAACAATTAAATATTGTGGAGATGCACACTTCTTCTATAAAGGTAAATAGAAGGTTAAAAACAAATATTTAGCTGGTAACATACTGTACAGTAGAGCCTATTTCAACATGCAATAATCTGACAATTAGTATTCAGTGCATTCAATTCTGTCTATACAGTGTGTATTCACTGGTTCTGGCATTATTTTTAAGCATTTTGTACTTAGGGTCCTTTTGGAGACAAATGAGCTGACTCTATTATTTGACTGGAGCCACAGGAGCCATTTCAAAGAACAAGAGACGAAAAGAACTAGAATGACCGTGACCATGAGTACTAAACCAATGCTTGATCTCTAACCCTCCTCTTCTAAATCAACAATAGCATTATGTCTTACAATGGATCTGTGAAGTTACCAAAGTTTGCAAATGACAACACTTTGCTTGGTCATATTAATGACAGTGATCTCTATGGCCCTTTTTACACTACGACAGACTCTCGTTCATCTAGATTGGAGTAAAATATATGTAAATTAAGTTTTGCCAGTCTATACCAGCTAACTGAAACTATCATTGCATCGAAGCCATGATTTATTTTATTTATTTATTTAACCAGGTAAGTTGACTAAGAACAATTTCTTATTTACAGCAACAACCTGGGAGCAATTAGGGTAAAGTGTCTTGCCCAAGGACACAACGACATTTGGCTCAGTCGGGAATCGAACTGGCAACCTTCTGACTACAAGTCTGTCTCCCTACCCACTGAGCCATCTGCGCCCCTATGATGCGCAAGCCGACAGTAATGCGCATGCAGCCCTTGGTCAAATTGACCCGGAAAAGGATCACCCCACTTACATGTTTACCAGGAAAGCAAACATGCTAGACATCATTAGAAAGTTGGTGGTTCTGATGACGGAATTCTTTATTTGCCAGATTGTTTTTTGAAGAGAACCAGGATCTTTCCGCAGTCACACTGTGTGGGCTCAAAGGCAAAGGATAGTGCTAAGAAGGCGTAACGCTCTGAGAATGCTACGTTCACAACTAGCGTTACCTACCATATCCACTAATCAGATATGGACTCAGGAACGTTCTGGTTACTGATGGAAAAACATTGTGGACATGTTCACTGAAGTCGACTGGATCAACAACTTCAAAATGTCGCCACAGACTTTTAACAAAGTTTAGTTGTGAATTGCAGCCATTCCTTGAGCGTTGCGACACAGATTTGAGGGTAGCAGTGCCCCTTAGGAAACATAATGATATTGCAGTTTGGTGGCTCCTAGAGGTGCTATTTTTAGATGCATTGCGCACCAGTTCGGGGTCAGCGAGGCATTTGTCTGTTTGGCCCTTCTTGAAGTATGTTCTACAATCAAACTAAAGTTGAAGGACAAATACGTTATGTTTCCCACCGTGGATGCACCGAGGGACACGGTCTGAGGATTTACACACCTTCCAATAGGAGGGTTTCCTCAATGTGCAGGTGCTATAGACGGATCCCACATCCCTGTAATAAGCCCACCACTCGATAGTCACAGAGACTACTTCAATCGGAAGGGATGGCATTCAATCATTCTACTAGCCATCGTAGACCACCGCTCAAGGTAAAACAAAATGTTTATAATTTTTAACAATTGTTAACCAACCCTGGAATGATTTACAATGCTTAATAATTCCCAATTGGTAAAATGTAATGCCAGTATAGTTTTGCTGAAAAATCTATATTTTTTATTCAAGGTTCACAGACATCAATGTAGGATGGCCAGGAAGCGTGCACGGTGCCAGAGTACTAAGGAACTCTAATCTTTTTTTAATACTGAAAGTGGGACTCCTTCAAGAGGTATTCAACCTTTGATCTTACATTTTTTAAAGGTCTCTTCTCTCTTTATTCTTCATGAGAAATAGTGACAACATCATGTAATTGGGATGTACTACTCAAACCACTGAACATTGTCCCAATATGATATTCTGTTTTACAGGACATGACTGAATTAATACATGGTGTTCGAGTCCCTTTGCCCGTTCTCAGTGATCCAGCCTACACACTGCTTCCATGCCATGGTTGATGAAGGCCTACCCAGAAAATGGGCACCTGACACCAGAAGAAAAATACTTTAAATACCAACTCAGTAGTGCCAGGATGATGATGGCTGAGGGTGCCTTCCGGTATGCTGAAAGGAATGTGGTGGTGCCTACTGAAACAGATTGATGTGCACATAGGCAAAGATCCAAATATTGTGCTTGCCTGTTGTGTTCTTCACAATCCCTGTGAAATAAACAATGAAGCTTATAAAGGGGCCCCATGTCCTGATGCCCAGCCCATGGACGGCATAGCGGCTGTGTCGGAAGCCAGACCCAGAGCTGCCATAAAGAGGCTGCTTCTTCAAGAATGACTGGTAGCATTGGCTGAAGAGGACATATCCTCATAATGGAGATGGACAACAGCAGTGATGTGTGTTCTGCTATATTGTCATGTACACAAACATGAAAAAAATATTGCCCAAGTATTATCAGCATATTTCTTTTCACACTCGGGGCGATCAGACCCTAGACCACTGTTATTCAACGATCCATAACAGCTTCAAACCCATCCCCCGCCCTGCCTTTGGAAAGGCAGATCACATCTCCATTCTTCTCCTCCCTACCTACAGACAACGTCTTAAACAGGAAAAACCGG
>JACXGM010029141.1:0-13922 GCA_016801145.1 Umbra pygmaea
GGTGATAGCATGTTGTGTTCTGCATAACCTCTGTGAAATGAATGGTGATGAGTTCAAAGAATGGGTTGCCAGTACACCAAACCAGGATTATCATGGACTGCTATTTACTGTCGAGTCTGAGGGTGTAGATGCGCGTACTGGTCTATAAAAGGTGTTGAATGCAGTGTAGCAAAAGTATGGTGTATACACCCGTTGTTTTTTCAATAAAGATGATGACTGAAATACATTCAACGTACACTGTGCAAATTTTAACTGGTCAACCTTACCCCGGTTTAAATACAGAGCATATGGCTGTTCAATTTGTCAAATTGCCTGTCACTACTGTTCTAGAGCAATGTAAATATGTTATTCCAATTCGGTATCTGGAGGAGTATGTTCCTCTTTACACAAATCAGCATTTTTTGAGCTTCTAAGGTGCAAGAAATAAATAGTAGTATATCAATAATGTAGCTGACTTAATGTCAATTAAAACCGTAGCATAAAATGCTTCCATTTGCATGCAAATTAAAAGGCCATTGACTTAAAAATAGTGACAAATTGTATTGCAATATAACCAGTGTTCAACATCAAGTGGCATTGGCCCTCATTAAATTTTATGAAACGTGCGTACAACCAGAGCTTAATATGGAAATTCAATGGTCCCGGAACATATAGACCCACGAAAGGGAGAAGGATTCGGCAAGTTCAGAGGTAACGGAACAAATAGAAAAAAAGAGGAAAACTACGCAGCAGCTCAGTACACCCTTTCCTAGTGACGGGTATTCAAGGCTTCATTACTGTTCTTCAAGCAGCAGGATCAAGCTGTCAACACAAACTCAGAGTTTACTATGCAAAATAAAAGCAGTCACTGATATTTGGCACATTGCAATGCAGTTAAAAATGTAATGATGGGCATTCAAGACTTAATTTCCTTTCTTCTAGCAGCAATATATTGTGCTGGCAGCAGTTAGGTTGATTACTTCCAAATAAACGTCATTGTTGAAATGCATTGCAATGTGTCAAATATCAGTAAATTCTGAGTTTGTGTTGACAGCTGCACTGTGCCAGTCCACTTCCATTATATCTACAAACTTCCCACTGGGTAGCCGTAGCACACCATATAGCTCTATATTGTAAGAAAAAAAAATATCCATTCCTCATCCTGGACAAAGCTCAAATGAAGAAATTCAACAGCCAGTGTTTGATTTTTTCTTTACTTGAATTGACGCATTTCCTTGAGGATTCTAAATAAAAAGAAATCCCTTTTATGCACTTATGCCATCATTAAATGAAAATAGTAATGGGTAAAATGAGTTTAATCATTTTAATTCTTACTTTCTAATTTCAACTATTACAATTGCGGCAATTACAGGTCTGTATTAGATAACTGTCATGACTTTTAGGCGTTGCTTTTGAGTGTAACAAAACACTACATTGTGTAGGGAAATATTATCTTATATGAATCGCTTTTTACATGTCACCGTTCTCTTAATACATCCATGGAATTAAGCCAGACCTATTCACAGAACTGAACCAAGGAAACACAACACTATACCTAGTACTAAAAACAGCCCGGTAGCCAAGCAGAGACCTTCGCTTTAGATCTGGATGTTTTTGATCTGGGCCTTAGTATTTTGAGGCTGACTTGCACAGCTAGCATGTTGTCAATGAAACATGCACAGCAGAAACCAACGCTTCGTTTTTGAGAGCTTCGTCCATAAAATTTCATCAGTAGTAACGATAGTTACGTCTGTTCAGATAAAAAAATGACCTTGGTTTTCCAACATTGATCCTTGTTTGACTTCTAAGAAGTTAATCACCACGGTTTGTTTCAGGTTCATTGTCTACTCACTACGCTGATACCAGTGAATTAAGACAACACAGATCTGGAAATAGTGTTGCAGCCAGGGTTGCCAGGTTTTGGAGAATTTCAGGACTCAAAACCATGGAGAATGCCTATAAACTAATTAAATTTCTTTATCCACAACAGAGTTGACCTATTTTCCCTATACTATACTTGTTTCTATAATTAAATGATATTTAACTGACTTCCTTTATCCTTATTCTCTGAACTTTTATTTCTTCAATAGACAAAAAATGTTAGGTAGCTCATCGAGAATTTCACTGACATGGCAACACTGGTTTCAGCTCGTAGGGGAACACAACTCCCTACATCTAGTCTCCATTCTCTCCATCAACACAGTGACAGCACCCCCATTGAACAGTTAGTTTAATTGTGAAGATGCCAGATCTCTGTGACAAGATGGATCAATTATTTGGCTAAAATTAATCTTTGGGCAAAATTGGGCCAGTGATGACTAAGTACATAAGTAAGCAAAAGTGAATTAAAGTAAGTAAAGTAAGTGAGCAATAGTAATTGAGTGAGTGAGTGAGTGATTGGTTTACTGGGTAACAAACAACCTCTGGTCAGACAGATTTATAGTCAACTGTTGATTTTATTGTGGCGGACAAAAGAATCTGCAGACTAATTTACTATGCAAAGGCCATGACAAAAAGGGACTCTGTTATCCGGGATCAATGTACCATTTTGAGAAGAGCTCAGATGGGTTGATGAAATTGTCTAAGAGATGTGCAAATTCATTTAGAATGTGACACAAATAACCAAGCTATTAGAACAATCTATCAATTTGAGATGAAAGTGGTGCCCCGTTGAGATAGTCACAGTGTGAAGCATGGAGGAGATAACGTGTGGAACCTTTTGACTCATTTTCTTTTTTCAACTGAGCTTTGTTCATCTCAACTAGGCCTTGTGAGCAGAAGTGTCTGTTATCATGTGCGCTAAAGTCGATCTGTGTGTGTGAGCCGGCACGCATCTGTGTCTGTTTGTAAAAAGCTCATACATTCCCCTAGTTGTGGTAATATTAAAACCTTCATCTGTTAGCCGCAGATCATTTTGTCTTCTACATGTACCTTAGAATTATCCATCCAATATGGGGGTGGGGGGCACAAGAGAACCTGTAGAATTGACCTCCCCATCTGTCTACTGTTGATCAGACTCCCTCCAGGTCCACTCACTCCTCATCCCCTGTGAACTGTAATGGATCCTTTCATATCCAACATGTCCGCCCAGCCCCAATCATAATGCCCCCTCTAGATGGATGGAAGTGCAGTGGCATTATAAAGGGGCTGGGGGTTCAGGGGAGAATGCTTTAATGTCCATTTACCATCATCTAAAAGCCCATAGATATAATGGCTTCTGCCTGGATTGTCCCAGTGGAAGCTCTATTGGATATAAGTGGAGATACAGTATAAAAACTATTACAGTGGAAAAACTATTTGCCCCATCTGATATTCTCTATTTTTGCATATAAATGTGACAACTGTTATATAGTCTTCAACCAAAATCTAACAACAGGATTACACAAACAAATACTAAGCAAGTACTGTATAATGTATAGAAAATATCAGGCAATCAATCGTTTACCTGGTGCTAAAACGTACATTTTGTACACAGTGGCATTGGTTGATGCATTACTATCACCATGAAAGAGTAACGATCCAAATGTTGTTTCTTCTCAAATATTAGATTTTTGTTAAAGTTCAAATGACTCTCAGGGATATCCAACACAGAATATGGAAAGCTCTTTTTAACCTTAGGAATGTGGAAATAGACAATATCTGATCATTAGATTTTTTGACTGGTACAATGGCATGGGAATGTTAATTTCTTTGTTTGTTGCATGGGTAGCTTATTGACTAATAACAAACTTTGTCCACTGTGATGGTCAGATTGTAGCTGAAAGATGCTATTGCCATTGTGTCAAGGCATATAGCAGCCATCCCCAATTAGCGGACTCAGGACCAGAACCGGACCGCAGGATGGTTCTCTCTGGACCACAACACATTTCTCATAAATTAATAATACTGTCGGAGCTACTCTTTATTCGTCAGTGTTTTTAAACGGGCGCACAATAGCCAGCTCGAGGAAGATGCGAGGGTCCTTGTGTGTAGTCAAGTGCATAATTTAATAAATGTCTATGCTGAATCCCAATATGCATACTACATACTAAAAGTATGTACTGTGCCGGTAGTGGTAAAGTATGTACTATTAAGTGAGTATGTGAGTATGCCAGCATTGGGACATACTAACACGTCATAAAGTTGCATCTAAAATTATACCACTTCCACGAGCAATGAAGCCCACAAAGTTTGAACATTAAACATTTGGCACAACCTGTTCATATTTCATTTATACTTTATTTAATATTGGTACAATAACAAAAACAACTTATGTAATGAGACGTTTATTATTAGCCCAGTACGAGTGGTCCACCAGTGTTAGCTTCTGTTAGTAATGTTGTAATCTGCTGTAGAGACTGTTTGACCACGTCTGAATAACATGGGAAAATGAGCGAACGAGCAAGAGAGAGAGAGAGCCAGCGAGAAAGTAGAATGTGTGAAATCAAACAAACACTGATTGCAACTCCTCATGTGCTAGTAGTGTACAAAAAACACAGAAAGAACGAACAAGCTGATCTCTATCAAACTTCATGGATCTTAAAACTCACCGGAGAGGTCAGTTTGCTGTAGTGTACCAATCAATATTTGGTGGAATAATAATAATTGTTTAATAATAATAACAATAATAATAATAATTGGCTTTCATCTTAGCATGCTCTCCACCAGTCTTTCAAATTGATGTTGGGTGACTTTCAAGCAGCTTGGCTTTGTTCAAGCAGCTTGGCTTTGTTTGATGGCTTGTGAACATTAATCTTCCTCTTGATCACTTTCCAGAGGTTTTAATGGTATTAATTTAAGAAAATATTGCAGTTGTCTCATAATGTTTTTCAGAGCTGTATATTGAATGCCCCTGCAACTGAAGTGATTTTTATGTACGTTGCTGTGGATAAGAGCATCCGCTGAATGACGAAATGTAAATGTAAAATGTTTGGACCTTTGCTGGGTAGAAAACCTGCGTGACTGGACCTCTACAGATTTTAATTGAATACCCCTAATACAGTATAGAGTTAAAGTAGGCAGGACACAGGCACATATCTTATTGGTAACTTCACTTATTATAATAAGGCACAGAGTTGGAAGAAACCAACTATACAGCTCCGGGCGTCACGTGACTTGACTGTTTACGCCACCATTTTGGCAGAAAAAGAGTGGCAAAAATGAATGGGACCAGCACGGATTTCAACACGTCCGAATTCACTTGATCGATTAAACATTTTTGATCCATATAATGCTCCCAGGGTTATTTTTATGACCTTTACAAGTGAAACGGAACGCTTCCTTGACCTTCAGTATCCAGATATTTACTATTACTATTAACTATCTAATCAACTTTCCTTTATCCTACTCTGGAGAGTCTTTGCCTGGAGGGATATAAATGGACGGAGTCAGCTGGATTTGTGATAAATATTTAGCTTTGGAGTCTACCAGTTAAAAATTGCTTTGTCATCACTAGAAGGATAAGTTAAAGTGTAATTTTAATGCAGTCAGTGTTATAACTTGTATAGTTATCTAGCGTTAGCTAGTTTGTAATGTTCGCCAATGGTTAGCTAGCTACTAACATTGGCTAACGTACATTAAATCAGTGCACTTTTCATCACAAAAATGCCATTACATCTTTATTACAGTTAAGTCATTCCCAGAGAATGAATGATCCTCAGATGAAGCCATAAGTGGTTGTCAGGAATGATTGGGTTGTGTTAGGAAACAGTTTTAGCTTGTTTGCTAGCTAATGTTACATAAATTAGATATTTCTGTTACCTGATATGAAGTGGTCACATTATAACTAATATCCATTGTTTGCTTTTAACTGATGTTTCAGGCATTCCAGCGCTCAGCACCTATTCACCATGTTGAATCAAGGCGTTTATTGAAAAAACAGCAAACTACATTAGGAGTAACTAGCTAGTAACATAGCTAACTCGTAACGACTCTGGCTCAGCTCAGACTCTGGGGCTCCACCCAGGTCTCCACCTTCCTGCCAAAACGGCAGTGTTTTGATATTGCCTGGTGCATGCTGCGATTGCATGACGTCAACTGCCGGAGCTCTGTACAAAAAATAACCAATACTAGAGATTTAACTCACTAAATAAACAAACAGACAAGCAGACAATTGAACTTAACAGTCCACAAACACAACATAAAATCTGAATAGGAAAGAGATTTATTGTCAAGTAAGTTTAAAAAAACAATGTTTCTTTCTGGTCTATTGATTTATTTTTTTACATTTATCACATAAATGTAATCAATAAAAAACATGAAACAAGCAAAAAGAGGGAGACTAAATACAGTGGGGCAAAAAAGTATTTAGTCAGCCACCAATTGTGCAAGTTCTCCCATTTAAAAAGATGAGAGAGGCCTGTGTCACAATATCCATAGTATTTGTCCTTGTTCTGTGTCACTGGTGGTATCTCCCCTGTGTGTTTTGTTTTGGTTTTGTTTTCCCGCTCTTTGTATCACATGATCCCCTCACATGTTTTGGTTAGCCTATCAGTTCTGTTGTTTGGTCCACACCTGCACACCTCCCCTCGTTAGTGTGGTATTTAGTTCTGTATGTTTGGTTCAGTGTAGTTTATTGTTCTTGTCCAGTTCCTTCTTGTTTAATAAATATACACTTCAGTGAAGACGCGCCTGCCTCCAATCTTTGGAACCATGACAGCCTGTAATTTCCATCATAAGTACACTTCCACTATGAGAGACAAAATGAGAAAAAAATCCAGAAAATCTATTACCAATCATTAATTAATTTATTGGTAAATTATAGTAGAAAATAAGTGTTTGGTCAATAACAAAAGTTAATCTCAATACTTTGAGGATTGAAAGAATGTCATATGGTCAAATGAAACCAAAATAGAACTAGGAGAAAGAATGCTGAGTTGCATCCAAAGAACACCATACCTACTGTGAAGCATGGGGTTGGAAACGTCATGCTTTGGGCTTGTTTTTCTGCAAAGGGACCAGGACGACTAAACCATGTAAAAGAAATAATGAATGGGGCCATGTAACGTGAGATTTTGAGTGAAAACCTCCTTCCATCGGCAAGTGCGTTGAAGATGATACGTGGCTGGGTCTATCAGCATGACACTGATCCCAAACACACTGCCCGGGCAATGAAGGAGTGGCTTTGTAACCCGGGATTTCCACTAACTGCGGAACGGCTGACAGTGACTATACGAGGACCCTCGCGAATTCACGTATGATCGCGCGATATAACAGCATATATACTGTACTGAGTTGCTGCGGATCGCCGGAGCTGGGACGGAGTCGGAACGCAGCCGTTCCGCAGTCAGTGAAAATACACACATTGACTTTAATAGAAACCTATCGACTCCGCCGCCGTTCCGGAGCGGATCTGCAGCCGTTCCGCAGTTAGTGGAAATTGCCGGTAAGAAGCATTTCAAGGTCCTGAAGTGGCCTAGCCCGTCACCAGATCTCAACCCCATAGAAAATATTTGGAGGGAGTTGAAAGTCCGTGTTGCCCAGCGACAGCCCCAAAACAGCACTGCTCTAGAGGAGATCTGCATGGAGGCATCGGCCAAATTACCAGCAACAGTGTGTGAAAACCTTGTGAAGACTTACTTTTTTGCCCCACTGTACATTCACAAGTGTCACGCCCAGCCCAGTGTGGGCTGGTGTTTAAAGGACATGGACTGAGATGGACTCCTTTATATATACAGTATATATGGACTTTATATTATTCAAACATTTGTTCATTTGAGGCAGTGCGCATAGGCAAAATGTAACAGCCTACCTTATAATCAATTCATTATAACAAAGACGTTTAGTGGCCAAGCAGTAATATGGATACGCGTGTAGAAAACCCATTATTTTAAATATCCAGCGGCATATGACTTTGTAACAATAACAATTAACATAAAACTTAAAATATATATTTTGTACTACAAAATCCTGTAACTCGGACTAGTTACAGTGCCTTGCGAAAGTATTCGGCCCCCTTGAACTTTTTGACCTTTTGCCACATTTCAGGCTTCAAACATAAAGATATGAAACTGTAATTTTTTGTGAAGAATCAACAACAAGTGGGACACAATCAAACTTTTTGAACAAATAAAAAACTGAAAAATTGGGCGTGCAAAATTATTCAAAAATGATTAGCCCCCTTAATTTAATACTTTGTAGCGCCACCTTTTGCTGCGATTACAGCTGTAATTCACTTGGGGTATGTCTCTATCAGTTTTGCACATCGAGAGACTGAAATTATTTCCATTCCTCATTGCAAAACAGCTCGAGCTCAGTGAGGTTGGATGGAGAGCGTTTGTGAACAGCAGTTTTCAGTTCTTTTGAAACATCCAATAAATTTTGTTCCACTTCATGATTGTGTCCCACTTGTTGTTGCTTCTTCACAAAAAATTACAGTTTTATATCTTTATGTTTGAAGCCTGAAATGTGGCAAAAGGTCAAAATGTTTAAGGACTTCGCAAGGCACTGTAAATCATTCTACAGCGATGAGCAAGCATGTGCAAATCCAATAACTAAATCGTATTGAATAATAACGACTCATGTACCAGTACCGGGGAATGTACTAGTATGACATACTAGTACCGAGCAGTATACTGGATCATAGAAGTAATGCGCTTGTGCCAAAATGAACGATTATGAACGATTTAGATACTAGCACCAAGCAGTATACTGGATCATAGAAGTAATGTGCCTGCACGAAAATGAACAAAATGAACGATCCAGTCTGAATCGTACGTACCAGTCATTTAAAAGATTTGTTCAAAAAGAATGAATCGTTCATGAATCGCCCATCACTAATTAAAACATTTAGTTCAATCTCTCTGTATTTTAGTTTTAGGCCCACATGGAAACTTTTTTAACTTTGTTGACATTTTACTTTATCATATACATGGTCTACAATTTCGTGTTTATTTAAACAACATTATAACAGTTCAAATCAACTAGTTTTAATATTTAAATGATCTACATACATGGTCACACCATGGATGGGTTTTGTTAATATTGTAATTTGACTATAAAATTATCTGAGTGAATTTGGGGTCATTATTTTTCCTGTGAGTGATGTGCGGGTTTGAGCGGCGTGGTCGGAAAAGGTGTGGGGTGGTGGAGCGGAGAGCGACAACCGCTTAGTGAGCTAGGAGCGGGATTTCCAAACGATCACCTAACATACTCTGATATCGGCTGCTAAAAAAACAACATCATAAATGACCTGTGTTGAAAACAGTGGTTTGAATGTGGCCTAGCTAATTAAAACATTAAAAAATAAAACATTTGAGACATGATTAAGGTCCTAAATGTTATATTCTGTCCCGGGGCCTGGGATCACTATTGGCATCCCTGTGCATGATTACAGACAAGACAAGCCAAGCCAAAACCAAGCCAAGTTGATGAAGGGAACTCAGAGAACTAGTTCAGGAGAAACTCGGAGAGTAGTCAGTGGGGAATAGATCCACCAACATGACACACTAACAGAGGGCAAATTGTGACACATTGGCAAACAATCAGAACAATTTTCTAACAAAATGAATAATCACCCTATTCATCATGATTTGCTATAACAGGCCCACAATATTTTACTCAAAATTCATTTCGCAGTAGAGATAGAAATAATGATGCATCATAATCCCCAAAACAACTAGCGGCAGAACCTGAAAGCAGCTCGTTGACCATTTCACCATTCCTGTGTGCAATAGAATTCAATCCTTTGTCCATTTAAAAAACAAGATCTGTGAATCCATATAGGCTTACATCGACTCTGCATTTTGATATCTGTGTAAATATTTCTAGGACAAGAAGACAACATGTTAGCCTATATTTCACCCCATAAAATTGTTGAGTGAATTGATATGAATATTTATCAAAACATTTAAGTACAAAGTACACATTAATACTTGAGACAGATACAAATACTATTTTATAATACACTACTCCTAACTATGTATTGCATGAATAAATCAATAATTCATTCTTGGAAGCATGTGCGCTCTTTCGCTCTCGCACTCTCTCTAACACACACAAAGTCTCAGTCAGTGTTACAAACATGAATATGATGGTTTATGATAATCAACATGTAAGGTTATGGAAGGTTATTGCATTGTTCTGCGCCCAATGGCATTACACATGAACACTTCCTGAAAAGAACACCATGTAATCTTTCCATTCCATTGCTTCCAGAATCCTGACTTTTAATAGCCCAATGGCCACCTGGTGGCAACAGGACGTCCAGTTGCAGTGCTATGCTCGGAAGCTTGCACACAGTGTGGATAGCGTCGAACAACAAAGCCCACCTCCAGCCTCGTCAGGGCTCAGTACCAAACACAAGGCCCTGCTCTGTTCGCCTTTGTGTTGCTCCGTGTTGCGCCATTCAAACTGTCAACATCACTGCTCAAATGTGGCATCTGAAGCGAATGATTACTTTGAACTTCTATCTGCTCAACAAGACAGTCTTTGTTCGACAGCCACCGGGGAGTTGTAAGAGTTGAGCATGACACCAGGGTACCCAAACGCTGCCATTCAAAGTGCCACTTTGATGGTTGAAAGTCACTTTACAATTACCTTTCTACTTTTGGAAACCCATCTTAGATGTATTTAGCATATGCTTTAAGACCCATATTGAGAGTAGTGGGTAGGTAAACCTCCAAAGTGTTGCTGCATGTATTCTTTTTTTGGACTGGAAAAGGTATAATTTGTACACGGCTCACTGAATAGGAAACTGTTACAACTCTTGCGATAGGATAGGCCGAAACGTTACACAGCAGGTGGGTCTTTAAAGAGGAAAGAAGGTTCAGGAAAAAAGATCACCTCCACAGAGAAATCCTGCATAAAAGGTGCAACCCAGAATTAGATTTTTGCCTGGTATTGTGTGGTTTATTATTGTGAGCACTCGGTTTAGTTGGTCTGACATGCATATCTGGAGCTTGTGTGTCACACGCATTAGCCTGCTGAGCTAAAGCACACAAGAACTAAGATCTCAGGAAATGTTATTAATATGAACTAAATCACTTTGGGTACATTGTAAATGTACAAAAAGAAAATTATTGTACATGTTAACCCTTTTCTCTCCCCTTTCAAAATTTCCAACTACATTTAAATTCTCCACCGCAAGTTGTTGGATGGTTGAAGATTGATCACATGCTTCCACCAGGAATGTATTGCCAAGTCAGTCTGATTCTTATTATGTCAGACAGACATGCCATGTACAGTTTTGAACATTGAATAGAGAACATGCAAAAACCGATGCCTTGGCAATAGTTTCTGTGTCTTTGGTGTAAATCATGGCCAACACATACTAATGTGCATATAGAGGTACAACTATTAACAAGTTAGAAATGTACAGTTAGAAATAACAGGGGTGGTGGCTGAGTAGCAACTTGACCATCACACAAACCTGAGTACATCAATGTTTTAAATAAGATGTTTCTGATGGACTTGGACCTCTGTTGACGTGTCTGGCTCTGGAACATGCGTTCTTTTAATACCTTTCTGAAGCCAGGATAACATAACGACTTACAAAAAAACAGACTTCTTTTTAGAGAAACTTTTTTGTTTCTTGGTTTTCAACAGTGAAAAATCTGTTACGGTCAGGTGACAGCCGCAGGCATCAGACCAACATCAGACAGCTTTTTCTAACTAGCGTCCGTGGAAAAGCCAACTTGTGATAGGGTGGGCCGACTGCTTGCCTTTACACGATTTGTCAAGAGATCTGATGTCACGTAGTGCCCTCTGGGTAGTGTAATGTATGTAACGTTAGGATCATTACCAATCTCTCTGACACTGATGCTTTCTCTGTCGGTGTGATTGAGTACCGGCTACCTGGTGGTACGCAAGAAAAAGTGCAGGTACACTTAAAAGTAAAATGTAGAGGTGCCAGTACTGCGTACCGGTGAGTACCGCCCCACTTCGAGCACTGGGGATAAATATTTAATAAAACATAAAATTAATTAACCCAGGATGTTGGATTACATTCATCCATGTTGTAGCCATGGGTCTGCTGAGTCAAAAACCATAAAGTACATTACTGTAGGTCAAAGTATGAACTTTCTAGAGGCCAAAAGATCAACTTTGTGCCAGGCAGACCTAAAACTCCTTAGTCCTTGAATGTTGATGTGAGTGGAACTACTAGCAGTAATGAGGAGACTGCAGCTACCAACTTTAACGTTACCTTAGTCAATGACTACGACGTCAACAATAACGTGAGTAACAAAACACATGGATGGCCTGACTGTTGGTTAAGGGACACACACACACCCAGGACTTGTTTAAATAAATACATTTATGTTGTTATAAATAACAATAGAGTTTTGTTGTACCAGCAATATCCCCAAGTTTTGTTTTTTACCTTAGAAATATCAAATGTCATAATGATTTGCCAATGCAAGAGAGTACCGGCACCTTTTTTTCACCACCTTTTTCCCCCACTTCAAGCACTGATTATCAGTTGGCTGAACTACACAAGGATTTGAGCGATGTGACAAGTAACCCCCTAACAACCATCCACGTGGGGCAGCACTCTACCAGTTTGCACTGCCTCATCGTCAAGTAAATACAATGGAATAAGGTATAATTTAGGTATACTTGAGGTATACAATCAGCTCCCGATCCATGTAGTCAAATCTCTTCTTGGAGGATAGAACAGCAGTCTCTACACATCTTCAACCTTCCTCTTCAATGAGTACCTACATTTGTTTTTACATTCATATTTTATATATTAAGCAGATGCACTTATCCAGAGCGACTTACGGTGAGTGCACACATTTAAGAGAAACTAGGTGAAACAACCACAACTCAGTAGTAAGTTCATTCAATATTTAAAACAGTGAATAGGCAAAACCAGTACTAGAAAATTATCATACAAATAAACATACGGTAAATAATTTTTAAGACAACAGAGGTGGTAGAATTCAACTAATTTAAGTACTAAATAGGAGGACAGTTTCCTGAAGATGGGTAGAGACTGCTGTTAGTTCCATTGCCAACATCTCTGTTGTCTTTTTAAAATGTTTTATATTTATCTGTATGATAGAAATTAAACTTGTAATTTCATGGCTAACGGAGATATGACAGTGAATCTACTAAGAGATTATTTACATATGGTATATATATATATATATATATAAATAATAAATTACACATCCAGTGCCAAAATTGGTTTAAAAAAGTATTTTGTTAATTGCATGTGTCAAAAACTGCATCTATAAGTAACAAATGCATTTGTGAAAAATGCTTCACTTTAAGGATATATGTTTCTGCTATGCATCTGTATTCTACAGTATGGTCTTACCAGTCAGAAGGGCGTACCATTGCCGACTGCCTTGTTTTCTCCCATGCTGTGATTCTGAGAGGTATGCCTGTGCATGATTGTGAAAACACAAGGTGGTTATGACAGGCTTGACATATGTATGTGTCTTTTCTACAAATGTTCCCTCCGACACGCCTCTCTCAGTTTTTCTCTGTCTCCTGGCCCCCGATAGGCATTTCATACACCTCTCTCCACTGATAGCTGTTCAGTCACCGCTCTCTCCCTCCCTGATAGCGTGACAGTCCATAACCTCTCGCTCTCTGTCTACCTTCCTCTCTCTACCTTCCCTCTCCATCTCTCTGACCTGGTTAGGGTTTCAGACACACTCGAAATTCATGTCAGCAAGGAGCTGTCGGCAGCATTTATACACATAACCAGGGTGAAAGGAGGTGGGCTGAGGTACAACGAGGTGCAGCAGGGCCTGGCAGTTGGTATCAAGATGCTGTCAGCGATGGGTGTTTCTTTATCACCCACGACTTGTACTCCATGCAGCCTGAATAGTCAATAGATGAAATGAGTCGTTTAATTACATGGAATGAATTGTTTAATTAAATTGAAGAGTCATTTGCAGGGTGTTACGTTCCCCTTATGGGAACTGGACATATTTATTTTAGTTACTCACCTGTGTGCACTATCATTTTGATAATGTCCTATGTGAGTTGTTTTGTTCTGTGTTCCCGCTTTC
>JACXGM010029142.1:0-13777 GCA_016801145.1 Umbra pygmaea
AGCAATATACACCAAAACCATTTTTTGAACCAGGCTATAAACATGTTAATTTCAGCTGTAAAGTTGGGCATTTTGCCATAGAGGTCTATTGAAATTGCTCCTTTCTGCAGCCAGCCTCAAGTGGACATTCGATGAATTGCAATTTTTTTACTTCCTTGTTGGCTTCATTTGTCAGCCTCGGAGTTTGCCCCTTGGTTTTTATAGGCGTTTTTAGCAGGCGTTTTAGGAGTAAATGGGTTAAGTAAAAAACACTGCCACAGAATTGATCAATGAATTCTCATTTTGTTTTTCCCTATTATTTCAGTACATCTAAGAAATCTTTTTGCTCTCATTACAGCATTCCTGTGTGAACTAACTAAAAACGTTATTAAATAAAAACATTATATTTATTACTAAGTACTTTCTTTACTCTGAACATATCCGTTTCTCACAGCAAGTTACAGTGAATCCCAGGATAACGTTAAGGGATCCACTAAAATAATCCAATATAACATTATGAGCGGTCGACATAACGTTTAGCCTAACCATCGCTACCATGACCTTCACTAAATGGTGAAATAAATTAAACCATTAGTTTATCATCATTGGACCACCTGAAAGCTAGCAATGTTTGAACAATGCGAGCATGTTCCTGTAATGTTAATGTTAACGTTTAACTTACCTCCAAATGTTTCTTCAGATTTGAAGTAGATGTTAGCACCATTGACAATACCTGCACTTTTGGTTTCCACAACTTGCACACAACATACACATTATTAGTTTCCATTGTCTTTAAATCAAATTTGTGGCGATATTGCCAACTAGTAAACACATTTTTCTCAACTGAAATGTCTCTGTCTTTCAACGTTGACGGGCTCCTCCATCTTGAGTTTTGATTTTAAACTTTTTCTTGTCAAGAAAGTACACAGGCAATTAGATGATAGTGACATTTAGTGGAAAAAAAATACACTGCTTGTGAAATAAAAACAGTTAGGCTATCATAATAAAGTTGCTTTGTTTGCATGATACAAAGTAATCAGTTAATCTTGAACAATGTAACTGTAATCTGATTACACATGTTTTTATTGTAAACTGGTCTGATTACAGTAACTTGATTTTTGTAATCTGATTATGTAATCCAGATTACATGTAATCCATTTCTACCCAACCCTGATTGTCTGGTTGATGTTGTGGTGTATGTTGTCTGGTTGATGTTGTGCTGTACTATGTTGTGGTATATGTTGTCTGGTTGATGTTGTGGTGTATATGGTTGCTGTTGTGGATGCAATGTTACCCACGAGATTCATCTTCTAGCCTGCTGCCTAGACTAGGCGGACTGGATCAGATGCTTGGCCTAGCTGCCTGGACTAGCGGGCCAGCTCGCAACATCCTGTTAGACGTGAAACTCGCTCAAACAACCAAACTGAAACTGGAACTTCCTCTACTCTCTATTAACTGGATTATTTGCCTATTTTTGACCACCATAAACATTTGGCTCTGATCTGTGAACTGATTTGAGCAGCTCAATCTCTCAAATACCGAATGCACACATTACTACTTGGTATCTCTGTTTGACTATCCTGATATCCTAGCTGTGTCTGAATCTTGGCTCAAGAAATCCACCAAAAACTCAGAAGTATCAATACCATAATATTTACCGTCAAGACAGAACTACCAAAGGAGGCGGAGTCATACTATATTGTAGACAGTCACTACAATACTCTGTTATTTTATCCATGTCCATGGTGAAAGAATTTGAGCTTTTATTTTTAATATATTCCATTCTGGGAACCTTATTGTGGTGGAGAGGTTTGTGTGTCCCTATGAACCTGAGGGCTGTGTTGTCTGGAGCTTGGTGCTCCTGCGGGTCTCCCATGGCAAAGTGGCAATTAAAAGACTCAACACTGTTAAACATTCCCTTAAACATTTCTGTGAACAGGGCTTTCTATTAGATTTAGCACAGGTACCCTGGAAGGATATCGACCTTAACCCTTCAGTAGAGGATGCTTGGACATTCTTCAAGGATACCTTTCTTGCCATTCTAAATAAGCATGTCCCTTTCAAAAAGTTCAGAACTAAAAGTAGATACACCCCGTGGTTCACTCCAGAACTCACCGACCTTAGCCAGCATAAAAACATTCTGTGGCGTACCACGTTAGGCTCGAACAATCCCTGTGACCTGCAACTCTTCAAGGAAACCAGAAACTGGTACACACAGGCGGTTAGAAATGCTAAGGCTAGCTTTTTCAAACAGAAATTTGCTTCCTACAGCACTACTATATATATTGTCTGGTTGATGTTGTGTTGTATGTTGTCTGGTTAATGTTGTGCTGTATGTTGTTATGCAGTGTGTTGTTGTATAAATTGTCTGTCTGGTTGTTACATGTTGTGATGCATGTCATCTTCCTTGAGACTTAATGCTGCATTATGTATAATTTCATGACTTAAATTCAGCTGTACATTCCAAATCAATGACCACAGTTACTGTGGTGTAAAACATGTATTTCATGATTTTCTTAATTGTTTTTTAAAGCAGTTTAGATGTGACAATGGTTTCCTACATTACATATTTGCCATTTGAACCAGAAATGCAATGAGGACATGACTTTGTGCTTCCACAGTGTTTGTCAATGGGTATGGGCTGGTCTGTATTTAATACAATTTATGAATTAGGTCATGCTCTTGTTTGTGACAAAGCACAGCATAGTGTCGAGAATCATTATCCCAGATATATATACATATATATATATATAACATATAGAACATTATTTCTGAATATGTCTATATATATATATATATATATATATAGACATATTCAGAAATAATGTTCTTACAGCATTTGTAAGATTGTCAGTAAATACAGCAAATAGTTCCATTGTAATTGATTGAATTGTACAAAGAGCATATATCAAGTCCAGTAAAAAATGTCTCTATAATCCAATTCAGGATTTTATTCAATCTGAATATTTTCATTCTCATTCTGTTCCCATTCAACACGTCAATGCAGTTGTGAAGCATCTTGGGAATATGGAGAAAGTGTCTTCAGTCAAATTAACTTGAATTCCCACTGAAACTGAAGTATAATTCCAAGGAATTTCATCTCTGGTGTTGAAAAATGACAACTGTCTAAAGTGCTAAGGCCATGGTGATCATCTTAATCCTGAAAAACGGTGGCGTGTGTTTCTGGAGCAGCTGGTGTGTGAGGGATGGTAAAGAGGTTATGTCAATAGCGTGTGTGTGTGTGTGCAAGTGTTTGTGTGTGTGCGCGCGTGCGTGCACGCAAGTGTGTGTTAGAGGCCTGGAGATGTCAGGATAAACACACGCCAGTGAGAGCCCACACACAGGTTCAGACACTTAGAGCAGCATGAGCAGTTGCACCCAAGGTCACACACACACTATCCTGAAAACCAAGTAGAATGTCCATCATGTTCAAGGTCATTTGTAGTGTGTCCAATAACTACATTGAAATAAATTGCTAGTTACAAAATTTTCCCAGGGTTTTCAGTAATAAATTAGTATAATTTAAAAACAGACACAAAAGAAAGCATGATTAGCTTCTTTTAAATAAAAAGCCTTGGGACTGTTTTAAAATACAAGCACAACTTTTCTGGGCATACTAAAAAGCATAGCAATATTACATACGCTTTTGCTAGAAGACTTTATTTGTTACAATTCTCAGTGTGAGCACCATAGAGTAACCATACAATAACTACAGTATATAACTATATACGTAGGTACCAAACATACAGTAAGAAGTGGTACAGTAGTTACAGCTGGCATGGATGGATGTTGTACTTGACCTCAAGCAACAGATCGAGGAGAATTCACAAACCTATAAGGAAAACAAAGGACAAACTTGTCAAGAATGTTATATTATTTTAATGTTGATCTTTTACTGTCCCTGTTTCATTAGTTCTTTATCAAAAGTGAGTTGGGATATAACGTGTATGTGGTGGAGTCTAAGTTTTATTTTTACATTTTTTTAAATAATTGTTGGGGTATTTCTTATGATATGTTTAATGAAAGAACAGTAGGACGCATCAGGTAGAGAGACAGGTATGTAGTGGGAGACAGAGAGGAAGGGTACAGACAGCGGCCAAGCTGGGCTCGATCCCCTGCCGCATGTGTGGACTAAAGTCAGGAGCTATGGCAAAAGACTCAAGTTTATCAATGTTATTTCATTAATTAAATTTGTCAGTGTATGTGTGTTTGTTCATAGTGTATCATCCCACAAACAAAATTTCATTGGTTTTAGCCTGAAGGACAATGTTTTCTGAACTTATGTGATCCTAGATCCACCGGTTGACAGACATACAGACAGACAGACAGAAATGCAGGCAGATAGACAGACAACTCCACTTTCTTAGGCCAAAACAGACAGTGTAGTACAGGGGAATTCAACACTGGACGTCGAAGCCAGATCCACACCACTTTTTAATTGCAACCCTCTAATCTGAGACTTATTTAGACCTGGGACACCAGGTGAGTCCAATTAATGTTCAGGTAGAACTGAAAACCAGCAGGCTCCGGACCCCGTAGGGTTAGAGTTGAAGACCCCGGGTGTAGAATAACACTCCTATCCTGGAACACTGCTGTGATGAGTACTACTGTACATACAGAACAACAGCCTGACAAATCACAGCTGCTTTATAGTGATAGAAAACTAAGGTTTAAGTGTGCTTTGCCATGAAAATTCCATCTAGATATCTTTAGAAAAACAAAGGAATAAAAAGCATTTTTAAAAACACAACATACTTCTGCATGTCCCACTCCGAACTGGCTGACATGCACTGATATTATAGACCAGATGTGTGTGTGTTTACTTTGTGAATTTGTCACATGCACAGAAATGCAAATATACTTGCATGTACAGTAAAAATGTGATCGAGCTCACCACCCCGACATGCCAAAGCAGGCAGCCCGGCTCACCCTTCCCAGTGTTGAATACCAGATCATGTTTGGCTGTTTCACCTGGTCCAAACCAAAGACCAATATATCAGAGACCATCCTCAGGGCTGGTAAGATAATCTCCATGTCATTACAATCCACTCCCGTGATGAGGCAGTAGTGCAATGGTGTCTGTTTCTCTCTGGATTATTCCTGGTTGACGTTGGCAAGATAGTCAGGGCCCCCATCTTTGCACAAGCAAATTTAGCGGCCCTCTGAATTCCTGAGTTAAATCATCTGTGTTAGTTTGAGGAAAATACTACATTTTCATTAGTGGTTTGGTTCCAATGCTTCAGATTTCTCCTCAGTTTTTTCAGTTATGGTCTGTAATAGGTGGAGAGCATTTTATCCCTCTTAGTTACTCAAAATAACCATAAGCTAATATTGATATGTGCTAAAGATGTAAGCTTGTGGTGAAATGGGGGTGGGGAAGGGTTAGAAAAAGTGTGAGGAGGCAAACTGAAAACTACACAGCTACAGAGAGAACTGAGAAATATGAAAACAAACGTAACCGAGACAACCCAATGCCAACCGCCGTCCTTCGTCCTTGTCTTTTATTCTGTCTGTTTTTTACAAAAATCACATTTTAGATAAAGAAAGACCAACATATTAGCAAACAGTCTGGGCTTCTACTGGGGTTGTCTTTATTTCCCCAGAGTGATTTTCCTGGGCCAAAATAAATTAGGAAAACAGAAAACTGTGTGCTCTATGTGTTTGGTATATGTTTGAGTGCATGACTGTAGTGGAGTGTGACATGTGTCAGGCACTGTGTGTGAAAGTGTGTGTTTGTGCATAGAGTGCATCCAGAAAGTATTCACAGCGCTTCACTTTTTCCAAATTTTCTTATGTTACACCCTTATTCCGAAATGGATGATGCTACAAGCTTGGCACACCTACAGTATTTTTGTGCAGTTTCTCCCATTCTTCATAGCAGGATCTCTCAAGCTCCATCAGGTTGTACGGGGAACATCAGTGCACAGCCATTTTCAGATCTCTCCAGAGATGTTCAATCTACACCAAATTCATTATTTGCCTCAAAATTAAACAAACAATATTCCATAATGACAATGTGAAAGAAGTGTGTTTAAAATAAAAGCAAATTTATGAAAAATAAAAAACAAAAAAGCACATTCTTCATACGTAAGAATTCACAATCTTTGCAATGACACTCAAAATGGAGCTCAGGTGCATCCTGTTTCCACTGATCATCCTTGAGCTGTTTCCACCTGATTGGAGTCAACCTGTGGTAAACTCAGTTGATTGGACTTGATTTGGAAAATCACACACCTGTCTATATAAGGTCCCACAGCACAAACCAAGCCATGAAGTCCAAGGAATTGTCAGTAGACTTCCGAGACAGGATTGTAACAAGGCAAAGATCTGGGGAAGTGTACAGAAAAATATCTGCAGCATTGAAGGTCCCAATGAGCACAGTAGCCTCCATCATCCATCATCGAATAGGTGTTAGAGATGCCAGCTGCCAGCCAGCTGTCCAGATATGCACATTGGTCCTGTAAACCATTTTCTCATTCCTCTACACTATACTTAAAAGGAAATGGAGCTAAGTAAAACCTAACAGGTTTTATCAATTTGTCCCTGTAGGGGAATGTTTTTTTGGTGCTAGGTAGAACTCTTTACAGAGGGTTCTACCCAGAATCCTGCATATCGTGTTCTGCAAAGCATCCCCATTAAATGAATCAATATAAACTCACTTTCATGAAGCAGGAGGTTGACTTTCTTATCTCAAATACCAGAAAAAAATGTTTAACAATGTGGTAATAGACAATTAGGAGTATTTAATTGATTAGACTGATTATATGATCTTTCAAATGCTGTCAATCTAAATCAACTCTAAAGTTTGAATGTTTCCCTTTTCTACAAGAGCGGAAAGGAGGGATATGCTCTAAACAAAAGTGAAGAAAATTGTGCAAACAAAATAATATCTGAAGAAAATGCAATCGTTCTCAAGTCAACTAAAACATGTTTTCGTTTCAGTCTCCTCCACACGAAAATTAATTGCATAGTCTTTTTTCTAGAAAATAATGTAAAATGAACATCTGAACAGAAAGAATCATGCGAAGGACAAATTACAGAGAAGGAGACTCTAGATGCCATCAAAACTTTCAAAGACGGGAAAACTCCATGGTTGGATGGCATTCCTGTTGAGGTGCACCAAATCTTTTTTCATGTCCTACAAGAACCATTATTAGCAAGTTTTAATTATTCTTATGTAAGTAATAGATTATCTGAAATGCAACAAGGCGGACTGATTTCTCTGTTGCTGAAACAGGATCCATGTGTAATATATCAAAAACATTGGAGGCCTCTAACATTGCAGTGTTGCGATGCAAAAATCCTAGCAAAGTGGCTAGCACTTAGATTTAAAAAAGTTTTGTCTGATGTTATCCATCATAATCAAACAGGTTTTTTTGCATGGATGATATATTGGAGATAACATAAGACAAGTGTTGGAGACAATAGAAGGAAGGGCACCCGGCCTGGTATTCATAGCAGATTTTGAAAAGGCCTTTGATAAGGTGATGATAGATTTTGTGTATAAATGCCTAGGAAATTAAAATTTGGGGAAATCAATCCACCCGTGGGTTGAGGAACGCTGAATGTCGTTGGCGAACCAGTTCCGGACCAGAGCAGCCCGGTGGAAACTGACATTATCCCAGATGACAACGAACATGGGCTGCCCTGGTCCGTCCCATGTGACCGCGGCATGTAGTGCATGCAGAAATGTCAGTATGTGTGCAGTGTTCTAGGGACCCAGGGTGGCATGGTGATGGAGGACCCCCTCACCACTAATGGCGGCACACATGGTGATGTTGCCCCCGCACTGCCCGGCGACGTTCTGGATGGCCCTTTGGCCGATGATCTTTCAGTCCCGATGTCTGGTTTTTACCATAGTCTCTTTCTCTATCTCCCCTCCCTCTTCCCCCGTCTCTTCCTTGTTCTCCTCTCCCTCTTCTCGTCTCTTCCTCATCTTCTCCTTACCCTTGGTCCTTCAGCCTCCATATGCGGGATTGTCTCACGACAGGTGCTCATACCTGAATAATATGTATAGTGACTGATTGGTGTTCAGTTACAGGTTAAGTGTTTTACAGTGTGTGCGGGGGTGTTGCTAATGTCGTGTGTGTATTAACTTTTGAATGGACGTGCTGACTGCACAGTGTTTTATCATTGGCCAATGTGTGTAACGATGTGTGTAGTGTTTTGCACCGTGTGTTACAGAATTGTTTACGGTGCCATGCCAACATTGTATTTATTCATTTGGTGCCTGAGTGTACCATATGCATTCAAACGTTACGGTTTCAACGCTTTGGTCTGAGCATTCACTTTTAGTGTTTTAGCAATCTGGAAAAACTGTAATAACGGCTAAATCTCGCAGGAGTTTGGACTGTCAAGAGGAGTGAAGCAAGGGTGCCCACTTTCTGCTTATCTATTTATTTTTGCCATTGAATTGTTGGCTATTAATAAAATTATAAGTAAAAATAAGATTAAAGGATTAGAAATGAATGGCCTAGACACGAGTGTCTCCTTGTATGTTGATGATTCATATTTTATGTTACAGCCACGATTGGAATACTAACAAAGCCTCATTGGGGATGTCAATACTTTCTCAATGATATCTTGATTAAAATCTACTTTTGAAAAGTGTACAATATTGCATGTTGGAGTTTTGAAAGATTCAACTTTTACATTACCATGTAGTTTACAGATAAAGTGGTCTGATGGGAATGTGAACAAATTAAGTATACATATAACAAAAGAAAGCTCTAATTGTACTCAATACATTTTTTATAGTCAATTAGCAAAAATAGATATGATTTTAGTACCTTGGAAAGGCGGGCACCTATCTATTTGTGGAAAGATCTCTTTCAATACCTTCTTGGTTATTTCTCAGTTCACATATCTGTTTATGGTATTGCCAACTCCTAGTGATACGCTATTTAAATTATATGAGGAAAAAGTATTTAATTTTATCTGGAATGGCAAGCCAGACAAAATCAAACAAGCCTATCTATACAATGAAAATTAATATGGAGGGCAATTACTTAACATTAAGGCATTGGACATTTAATTAAAGGCATCAGGTTTACAAAAGACATATTTGAATCAAAAATGGTTTTCAAGTAAGATGGTAAAGAAATATCATCCAATGTTTGGCAAGGGTCTCTTTCCATTTATTCAAACCACAAATGAACATTTTTGGCTAGTTAAAAACGAAATTATTTTTTAAAATCTCTTTTTTTAAGCAGGCTATGGAAAACTGGCTGCAATTTCTGTTTAATCCTCCTGAAAACAGAACAAATATTGCAACAAATGTTGTGGTTGAACTCCAGTATACTAATTGATAAAAAACTGTATTTTTTAAACAATGTTTAGTAAATAAATTATCATTGTAAATTATATTATAAATGATGCTGGAGAATTGATGTCCTATAATCAACTAATAAGAATATATGGAAATGCTTGTTCTTGCCAAAAGTATAATCAAATAATTGCAGCATTCCACTAGAAGAGTCAAATGGAGAAGATGAAAAATAAAGAACTGGTCTGTCAACCCTGCATTCAAAATCATAAGTGGTTGAGGAAAACAGTGATAAATAAAGAAATGTATCAATTTAATTTAAGGATCAAGAAATTAACATTTGTTCCATATAAAATGCAAAATAGCTGGGAAGAGATTTTTGATGTATCGTTACCATGGCATAGGGTTTTCGATTTAACACGCAAAACTACACCAGACTTAAAACTTAGTATGTTTCAATTCAAGTTAATGTACAGATTTTGGCAACAAATTGAAATTTATATACATGGGGGATACAATCTTCCGAGCTCTGTAGATTTTGCAATGGGGAGGCAGAGTCAATAGACCATTTATTTTGGTATTATCCACATGTAGCGTGTTGCTGGACACAGGTGAAGGATTTGCTGAAGAATTGTAACATTTGTCTGGAGTTAACACTGCATATAGCATTACTTGTGATTTAACAGGTGATAGTCAATCTATCATAATATAATAATAATTTTGGCAAAATATGTTATACTTAAATCTAAATCAGTAGAATCATTTAGATTATAAATGTTTAATAATTTTGTAAAGCATAAAAAAAAGAAAAATACTAAAAAAGAAACCCAATGGTTAGGGCTAAGTGATAGATGGGAATGTATAGATAAAATTGAAGGGTAGGACAAATAAAAATTAAAGCAGTACTGGTTTAAGGCAAGTAAGTTTAGATGTAGCACAGTTGTAAATAGATAGAAATTATAAACTGGGATGGATATTAGATCATTAACTTGGGTGAAAATGGTTAGGATGGGGTAATAAAGATAGGAAAAGGTGGTGTGTAGCAGTAGGAAAAAAAAGTACAAGTGGATGGAAATGATGCAAGTACACTGATTGAAGCAAGATTCAATTTGTAGCATCAAAGCTGATCCTACCCCAACAAAAAAACGATATACATTAGTTTGTAAGATCATACATAATGTTCCCTACGGTATTTTAAATTTAAAAATCTTCAGGCATTTGGCAGCATAGCTTCATTTCTCCCTGGTGTGCCTGCTGAAGGATATGTGCTGTGATTAGTACCAGCTCTGTCATGGTTTTGCAGTGAGTACCCACCATGTAGACTGCTCCATAGAAGCTGTCAGGAAGAGGGAAAATTGGACTGATAAAAAAATCCCATGTACTATGTATGTATATTTCATATCACAGTAAAAAATCATTGGGAACCCATGGTACAAGACAGTAAATAAAAACATTCAACAAATCTTAATACTAACTACTTTTGGAAGGGATTGAGAAATCAGGGAATCCACCTTGACATTTTTCCTGTAACATCTTGTTCTGTTAATTGCCTATATAGACTCAAGAGCCAGAGGCTCTTCATTCAGGATTCCCTGTAGCGCCATGCAGTGACTGTAAATTGTCAATTTCCACAACAATTACAGAACATTTCCAGAATCTTGGAATTATATGTATATATATTATAATTATGACGTGCATCAATTAATTGAAGATAAGTAATCTATAATCCATTAAACCTCTATATTCAATTTTAAATTCTCACTGAGTTTACTTTGAGATGCAGGTAAATGTTAATTTGTGGCACCTGGTATGTTGGAGCGATGTGCTGTTGTACTACATAGAAAAGGCTGTGTCCAATTGCAAAATGTTCTTAAATGTTGCAGATAGAAATTCAATTTCAGAGCTGTCATGAGTAATTACTGTAGTTGTTGGTAGAGACAGAACTGTCTAAATTACTTGAATTGTTTTGCATTAGAAAACTCCCCGATCAGGAAAACCTAAAACCTATATCATAGACTATTAAATGCCACACAATCTAAAGTGAGATAGAGATTACTTAAAATTCTGTTGAAGTTGTATACCATTAACTGGATGCCTCACTATTGTCTAGGCTAATCTTTGTTAGGTGTTTGATAAGTGCAGAGACTTTCAAGCTGGTGAAGATGGTGCCCAAATGCAGGGCATTTGTGCAATGATATACAGTATTTCAGAAAAGTGAGTACACCCCTCACATTTATTGTAAATATTTGACTATAACTTTTCATGTGACAACACTGAAGAAATTACACTTTGTCACAATTTAAAGTAGTGAGTGTACAGCTTGTATAACAGTGTAAATTTGCTGTCCCCTCAAAATAACTCACAGCCATTAAGGTCTAAACTGCTGGCAACAAAAGTGAGTACACCCTTATGTGATAATGTCCAAATTGGGCCCAAATGTTAATATTTTATGTGGCCACCATTATTTTCCAGCACTGCCACAACCCTCTTGGGCATGGAGTTCACCAGAGCTTCACAGGTTGCCAGTGGAGTTCTCTTCCACTAGAGACCTTGCACTCCTCCACCTTCTGTTTGAGGATGTCCTAGAGATGCTCAATAGGGTTTAGGTCTGGAGACATGCTTGGCCAGTCTAGGACCTTTACCCTCAGCTTCTTTAGCAAGGCAGTGGTCATCTTGGAGGTGTGTTTGGGGTTGTTATCATATTGGAATACTGCCCTGTGGCCCAGTCTCTGAAGGGAGGGGATCATGCTCTGCTTCAGTATGTCACAGTACATGTTGGCATTCATGGTTCCCTCAATGAAGTGTAGCTCCCCAGTGCCGGCAGCACTTATTCAGGCCCAGACCATGACACTCCCACCACCATGCTTGACTGTAGGCAAGACACATTTGTCTTTGTTCACATTTGTCTTTGTTCAACCTTGGTGAGGTCTGTTCTGAGTGGAACCTGCCCTTTTAAACCACTGTATGGTCTTGGCCACTGTGCTGCAGCTCAGTTTCAGGGTCTTGGCAAACTTCTTATAACCTAGGCCATATTTATGAAGAGCAACAATTCTTTTTTTCAGATCATCAGAGAGTTCTTTGTCATGAGGCACCATGTTGAACTTCCAGTAAACAGTATGAAGGAGTGTGAGAGCGATAACACCAAATGTAACACACCTGCTCCCCGTTCACACCTGAGACCTTGTAACACTAACGAGTCACAAGACACCGGGGAGGGAAAATGGCTAATTGGGCCCAATTTGAATATTTTCACTTAGGGGTGTACTCACTTGTCTTGCCAGTGGTTTAGACCTTAATGGCTGTGTGTTGAGTTATTTTGAGGGGACAGCAAATGCACACTGTTATACAAGCTGTTCACGCACTACTTTACATTGTAGCAAAGTGTCATTTGTTCAGTGTTGCCACATTAAAAGTTATAATCAAATATTTACAAAAAGGTGAGGGGTGTACTCACTTTGGTGAGATACTGTATGTGACAGACAGTAATTACAAATTTAACATTTACCACAGTTTAACAATAACAATACCTATGCCTTGTTAATTTCGGTCCAGTGTGTTCCTTTTAGAACATCAACAGATCCTCTTTGTCTGATGGTAGATGTAGCCAGGTTCTTATGTTAAATTACGAGGTTTTATCCCCCCTGATGACAGAATGTTACTTCTGCTGAACACTTAAATTTGGCTTAAAGCAGTCATAAGAAGCAAAGGTTACTAAAGGTTTTTATATATTTGCTGCCATTTTTAAAGTGTAATCTAGAGTGAAATGTGCAATGCATAGCTACAGTAACACCTATTGGGTCAAACAGATTTTCTCGTACAGTGTTTAAAATGTGCTTCAACGCAAAGACGTTCTAGCCATGTTAGGTTGTGTACTGGTCTTTCTGGGAAAAAACAGGGAACATTCTAAGCATGACTGCCTAACAAAGAATGAATGATCAGGATATTCCAGATATTCTCCAAGTTGGAATTCAGAGTTGAGCTGCTGTGGAGAGGGTCATACACTTCAAGTTCCTTGGGCTCCGCATCTTAGTAACGCTGGACTGGTCACTCCATACAACCAGCGTTGTGAAAAACAATACGGCAGCGAGGATGCTGGAGAAAGTCAGAAGGCTGAAGATATGTAGCCAGCCCCAGAGAGCTCTCATAGTGTTCTACAAAGACTCCATCATCAGAATGTGTAACAGCTTTTTCCCCAGACCATCAGGCTGTTAAACTTCATTATGCCCCACAAGGTAGGTACAGCTAACACTGCCGCCCCACATTCTCCTCCCCCCACCAACTGTGTGTTTTCTTTTTTCCAACTTTTATTACTACTGCATTGTTGCTGGAGCCGAGGCTGTCACGTCTCGCAAAGGTAGAGACAAGCGCGAAGGTTTAACTAATACAATAGACTTTATTGTCAAAATAATACTGCCTCGTGGGGCAAAAACAAGTCTTCTTAATACATACAAGGATCAGGAACATGAAACACTGAGACGCCACAGGAAACATTGACTGACAAGAGACAAGGGGAGAACAACCTGGTTAAATACT
>JACXGM010029143.1:0-13777 GCA_016801145.1 Umbra pygmaea
ACACGGATAACTGATCATTATGAGGTCAGAGAGTTAGATAGGAAATATTCAACCACGTCTATTCTATAAATCCTCTATAGGCATTTAGTAAGCATTTCTCCGTTCTTAACCCAGACTATTGCAACGGGAGAAAAGGAAATACATTAATTATTAATGCTTCAACTTCATAAGTGCACATTAATTGTACCTTTTTACTCCCCACTACAACAGTACCCCCCCACCCCCAATGCTCTCAGGTAGTGAAGGTTGATAACAACACCTCATCCATGCTGATTCTGGCCTCATTGTCTAACGAAATTCCCAGGTATTTAAAAGAGGGGACATATTCTAAAACAGAGCCATCGAGAGCAGTAATTTCAGATTTTCCAATTGTAGATTTTTTGCTCTAGAAACCGCATATACCAGCCTGATCTCTCAGAAATCTGTGAAACTGCCACGGAGTCAGAACTTCAGAATCCGTGGCAGTTTCTCGGAATGGGACCAAAATCCATGGCAGTTTCACAGAAAGGTCCGCGATGGGCGCACATTGAGACCTTGCTGCTATCTCGATCTAAGATTTACCCAAACCCTTACCCTAACCTTAACCACTCAGAAACCTTGCTCTAAATTCAATCTAAGCCTTTCCCAAACCCCTAACCTAACCTTAACCACTCAGAAACCTTGCTCTAAATTTGATCTAAGCCTTACCCAAACCCCTAACCTAAACTTAACCACTCAGAAACCTTGCTGTTAATTCAATCTAAGTCTTACCCAAACCCCTAACCTAACCTTAACCACTCAGGAACCTTGCTGTTAACTCCATGTGTTATTTCATAATTTATTGTTTATAACCATGGTGATAGTGAGGAAAAAAAGGATAAAAAGCATATTTGCAACAGGTCTGCGTTGCGCTGGAATAGAAAACAAAATATGTGCAGTGCTTGCCTGGATTCGACCTTGCAATCTTTGGTATGTGAGTCACATGTTTTTACGACCTCCCACCATCCCCATCCTACCAACCTGCAAAATCTACGCTGTTAACACTCTGCTACGTCATCATGTGATTCTGTGAAACTGCCAAGAATTTAGAAGTTAAGGATCTGTGTTTATTTCACAATTTTCTGCCATTCCGTGAAACTGCCACAGAGTTTGAAGTTAAGTGTCTGTGGTAGTATTACGGATTTCTGAGAGTTCACGTTGGCATATACATAGTTTTACTTGCACTCAACACAAGATCTATGTGTGCATTTTGAAGCAAACCAATATCTGTCTGCAGGAGTGTAAATGCTTGTGCAAGAGATGGGGCTACTGCATACAGTTCGGTCATCAGCAAAGAAATGAAAGTGACATATTAGCATATTGTTACCGATACCATTTATGTACATAGTTATCATCTATGGACCCAAAATTGAACACTGTGGGACTCTTTAATGAATAGTAACAAAATCAGATTTCATTCTATCAACAACAATAGCCTGTAATCTGTTGCTTAGGAAATTCTGAAACTGTGTACAAGTGTCTACAGTTAACCTGAATGAGTTTGGTTTTCAAAGCAGCAGTGAATCAACTGTATCAAAGGCCTTTGACAGGTCAAGAAATAAGTCAACAAAATTGAACTTACTATCAACAGCTATGACATTATCATTCACACCAAATATAGTTTTACAAATCTTTGGTATAACCACAGTGTTCAACATAAGGTTACAATGGTGCAGCCCTAGCCAGCAGCCCTGGGTCAAGCCCCTGACACTTTCTTAGTAGATAGCTAGCTGGTATAAGTAACTTTCTTTTTGGTGAAAACGCATAGAAAAAATGCTCAACTATCACCACCAGAACACTCCTGCAACATATCTCACATTTTTCTCAAAAGGACTGCTACAACAAAGTGATTGTTAAAAGCATTAACAATAGCATCCTTGTCTGTAACAAGTCTATTGTCCCACACCACCTGCTTTGGCAGAGTTTTGTACATATTATTCTTTAGTGATTTAGCTACTTTCAAGAATTTTGCTGGATTCCCATACCAATCATTCGGAGTATTCACATAGTAATCTAATTTTGTCTTCCTAATAAGCCTAATGGATAGGTTTCTCAGCTGCCTGAAAACACATCAGCTATAAATTGTTTCTCTAGCCTTACCCACAGGGTGAGCATCCGGTTTGGCAAATTGACGCAAATGAAGAAGTGCCTTAAACCTGCATTCTATCTGAATTCCTTTTCTGTAATAGTCTATGAGAATGAGAGACATAATATACTTGATTTACTGAGGTAATAATCACCTTTCTTTCTTTATTTTCAAACAATTGCACCAAAAAGTATACAACCATCCTGGCTTTAAATAGAACATAGTTAGTAGTACTACGTTAGGTATTTTTATTATTTTATGTTCGTTCCTCCAAGTATTTACACAATCACTAATAGCTACATTGAAGCTAATGAGGCTACATCCACTTCAGATAGGCCTGGTGCTGGCTTGAAAGAAACCCCATAAAAACATACTAGTTAGCCATTCAATCATTACTCTAACTCGTCTATCATTCATTTTTCCAAAAAATAGCACCAAAAAGTATACAACCACCCTGGCTGTAAATATAACTGAGTTATCAGTATCCTGTTAGGCTTTTTTCATTCATTTTCCAGTCTTTCCTACACGTTTTCACACAATTACAAGATGCTTCATTGGAGCTAATAATGGCTAAACCCCACCAAGTAGATGGTGAATCAGCTCGTTACCAGTGATAATTTGGTCCTCCATCTGGCCTGGCTATTTTTTCAAAAACACTTTGGTATATTTGAGCGTCAACCCTCAAATTATCTAACAAAACAATGTAATCATCTTCTTGGCAGGAGATGGTTGAAAGCAAAAACATTTCCTTGTCCCACTCTTAAAAGGTGCATATACTGACATCCACTGTACCACATTAAGCCTATTCACGGACAAAGTATGCAGTATTATGATCTTCTTCCTTGTAGTTTCATTCACTCGTCAGTGACGTCAATGACAAATGAACTCAAAAACTTACGGAGGACACCGTAGGAAGTGCAGAACACATTGAAAAAGTGTTTTTTTACTAGGATTTTATGAAATGACCTGGAAAAAGATTTTGAGGTGGTTAAGGGCTGGAGTGTCCCTTTAAGTCTGGTGCTTGTTACATCTGATTGCTGATGACTTACAGCTGTTATCAATTATATCCTATTTAAGCTCTGGTGATTCAGGGTGGTGGAGCGGTTCATTGATAATGTGCTATTGTCATGTTGGCCTGCTGTTGTCCAGAAATGAAGTACATTCTTTGTAAGTAAAGTGATGTTCTGTTGTAGCTGGAGTTTAGGCACTGTCTTTGTATAGTTTAGCATTTGCGTTCTATGCCGCAATAGAGCAAAGTGTATTCAGGCTATAGTCAATCATTGTGCATACTCGCTACCATTTTTCCACTTATTTTGCCGTTATACCATCCTGGACATTCACTGATCCATTAAACCACAGAAACAGTATACTCTCGCCTGGTCTTCCTTCCTCACATTATGCCAGCATTATGACAAAGGTAATCACTAAGGAGATTTAATAACATAATCACTAAACTTTCACAAGACAGAAGATAATCAAGCACAAGACACTATAGCAACATGCCAGGTTATATAGGAAATGATGAGCAGACAAGGTGAAGTTGCAATTGGGTGATTAGATGTCCACTTGGAATGTTGGAGTGTTATGATCAAGCATGTGGCTCAATAGACCAGTGACTCCGATCTCCAGTGGGGAGGAGGAGGTGGGTTTGTGACAGAGGCCGAACACAACCAATGACAATTACTGGTAGTGTATTAGCTTGGGTTTAGAATTTTCATGTAGCATTTTTCATTCCAGAAATAGCAGTGGGTATAGCATATGGAAATATAAGTAAAGTAACTGATCAAATTGCACAATATTTAGTTCTGTGTTTCAGAGATTACTATTAGATTAAATAAACATATTTTATATATACATACTTTTTTAAGATGAAGTATTGCCACCGGTGTGGCAACCCAAAGGGTCTTTCAGGACCCTTCATTTATAAGAGTGAACATGGCAAAATATGCACCATTATTCAACAGCCTTCAAAAGAAGTGAGTAGTTGACATAAAAAGGAATGAGGGGATAGAGATACTGATGGAGAGAGGGAGAGTTCAATTGAGACAGACTGACAAGCAAGTGGATTGCATTTTCTATGTGCCAATTAACGGACTGGCTTTCATGCTGAGGATAGATTACTGTAAAAGCAAAAGAGCAATCAAAAGAGACAGATGTGGTAGTATGCTATAAACCGTTTTGTTTATTTTGTTAGTCATTAAGATTTTATAACAGACCCCCTAAAAAATAAAATAAATAAAAAAGAATACAAATTTTCTTTTTTATAACAAGATCATGAAGGCATGAAGACATCTTACTTACATTTTCGAAAATGAAAGAAGTTTGGAACCACCAGGACTCTTCCTAGAGCTGGCTGCCCAGCCAAACTGTGCAATCAGGGGAAAAGGGCCTTAGTAAGGGAGGTGACCAAGAACTAGATGGCCACTAACAGAGCTCCAGCATTTCTTGGTGGAGAGAGGAGAACCTTCCAAAAGAACAACCATCTCTGCAGCACTCCACCAATCAGGCCTGTATGGTAGAGTGGCTAGACGGAAGCCACAGTAAATCCTCAGTAAAAGGCACATGAGAGCCTGTCTGGAGTTTCCCAAAAGGACTCCCAGACCATGAAAAACAAAGATTGAACACTATGGGCTGAATGGCAAGTGTCATATCTGGAGAAAACCAGGCACCGGTCATCACCTGGCCAACACCATCCCTACAGTGAAGCATGGTGGTGGCAGCATCAGGCTATAGGCAAGTTTTTCAGTGGCAGGTACTGGGAGACTAGTCAGGATTGAGTGAATGATGAATGCAGAAATGTACAGAGACATCCTTCCTGAAAACCTGCTCTAGAGCGCTCTGGAACTCAGACTGGGGCGAAGTTTCATCTTCTAACAGGACAACGACCCTAAGCACACAGCCAAGATTACAATTCTGTGAATGTCCTTGAGTGGCCCAGCCAGAGCCCAGACTTAAATCCGATTGGACATCTCTGGAGAGATCTGAAAATGGCTGTGCACCAACACTCCCGAACCCTCCTGATGGAGGTTGAGAGGTCCTGCAAAGATGAATTGGAGGAACATCCCACAATTAGGTGTGCCAAGCTTGTAGCATCATACTCAAAAAGACTTTAGGCTGTAATTGCTGCCAAAGGTGCTTCAACAAAGTGTTGAGAAGAGGCTGTGAATAATTATTTACAGTACATGTGTCTTTTATGTTTTTATTTTTAATAAATTTGCTAAGATTTTAAACACACTTCTTACACATTGTCATTATGGGGTATTGTTTGTAATATTTTGAGGGAAATAATGAATTTCATCCATTTCGAAATAAGGGTGTAACATTACAAAATGTGGACATGTGAAGCACTGTGAATACTTTCCGGATGCCCTCTGTCTCGTTTCAGGACCACGAGTTCAAACCTCACAATATCTGATCATAATTACCACAATCACATCACTCACCCACATAATTCGCCTGTTGTATCAGTACTCTGCACTGAGTTGGGTCACATGTCCACTGGTTCTGACTGTCTGCATCACTGTCTGCCATACCTCATTGACCGTGAGAGGAAGAAACAGTAAGGTAGAAGTAAATAAATGAGTTAATGAAGAAAGCTAATCAGATAGATCAAATTTCCTGTCCCTAATGAAAGGAAAGTGTGTCTGGTTTCCTCTCCTGTTTACAGATAAAGATGATTAAGTCATGGCATCTGATAAACCGCAGGCCTCTGGATAAAAGTGAGAGATAGGACGTGACGGGCTGCTTTGGGCCAAGCTCTTTATTGCGCTTGTCATTGGGTTACACCCCCCTCCAATTTTGAGGTGTTACAGAATGACATGATGCTGAGATGTCTTCAAGATTACAGTCCTTGTCCTTTCATTCTGTTCGTGGCAGATTAACAAAATATTGGTTCAAGCCCCTGTAACAAATGGATTTGCAGACATAAACTGCCAACTGCTGTATGTTTAAGCTACTGGATAACAACCTCTTTAGGTAGTATGTGCCATGCTTTTGAAATAGTTGCACTAACTTTCTGCCAATGCCATTTGCCAACTGAAAAGATGCAGGGTCTGAATTACATACCAAACAGTATGATTCTCTGTAATAAGGTCTCATATGAAAGTGAGATGGCTGGTGCTGTGTCACTCTGTCATCTATAGGACAGTGTGCCTAACTTCAGTCATTCTACCCAAGGCTCTGTAAATATTCTCTCTTCCCATTAAAGCTGGGCCTTAATCATATATACAAACAGCTGTTTGTGGCACAGATTGTGCTATGCCTCTGATCTAAGTGAGGTGAGGTGGTAATAATTACCTCAGCACCAGTTTATTACACTGCATTCTGGTTGCTAAGTGGCCCTGGGAGTCCTACTAAGTGCTTCATACATTTACAAAATATGTAGTCTTACAACACTAACATATTTTGTAATGCCAATTCAAGAAACATTACAAAAAAATTTACTTGGCAGCATCAGTTTTATTACCAGCTCCTCACCTTTAGCTCACCTAGCCTGCCACATGCTACAGATGGAATTTGGTTTATTCTGAAAGTGGTAGGAACTGGCATGTAACTGCAATTTGACTGAAATATGGATCATTTTATAAAGGGTATTGATTACAATTCAGCATTTTACTTCCACATGGCATTGTTTAGTACAACAAATACCCCTGAGTAGATACGGATATACAATTAGGAGGGAATGTTTTTTTCCCCTCATTCAAAAGATGAATGGGATGAATGGAAATGTTAAGTGTTGGTCTGTGGCAGGTTTCCACCTACTGGAAGATTCAGAGACCTCTAATGAAACAACTGCAGAGAAATTGCATGTCCAATCTTCACCTCCGATCAAGATGAGAACTGAGCATCTTGTAACAAAATGGCTTCTGCCGTACTCCTGTAATTGGATATTTGGTGCTTTTAATGAAACAACCGTACAGTGTAGCAGAGAGCCGCTGTATGCTTGGCCCATAAAGAGATTGCTGACGGCGTAATGCAAGCAGGTTAGGTGCCCATTGTAAGGACTGCCTGCCAGTAGTAAAACACACTGAAAATGACTTTTAATTAAACTTGCAATTAAGGAGAATCTGATAACAATGTTTGCTCAAAGTCGGTCAATCGTCTGATTTTTTTTGCTGTTGTGGAACGCCTGATAGTCTGTCCTTTCCCTAAACACCATGTGCAAAACATTGTTTTTAATGTCTTTGAAGATCTATTGCATGCTTTGTAGAACTGAGATCATTTTTAATTTGACTGACTACAGACTTTGATAATGTACCTCTGATGTTTCTACTGTGTTGCCTCAACCAAACTGTTCTCAACAATAAGAGTAACTGGGAAATTACCAAATACGAATATTCTGGATTATGTGGGTTGTTAATGTAATTCAATTGACTTGGTTAGAATGTGTTTTGCATGAGGGAAAAATGAAGGAGAGAAAAACCTTTGTTTGGTTAGTAGGCCTACCATCTGTGTCTGACGCAGGCAAAAAGTCTCCTGGAGGCTCCCTTGGTGATTGGGTTTTATCTCATTGGAGTGACTGTCAGAATGTGGGTGTACTGTATATGTGTGTGTGCTGTCCTTTCATACTTGCTCGTTCATTAATGTGTGTGTGCGTGTTCATGCGTATATGTACTTGCAAGTTTATAATATGAATGTGTGCATTCCTTCACACTTGTCTGTATATGTGCGTGTAAGTGCTTGGATTGTGTGCCCGTGTGTAGTCTGTGTATTTGTGTGTGTGACTATTAGATGTCAAACAGATTGGGAAGCATAGTGTCTTCCCTGCTGAGGCCTACAGTAGGTACCGAAATATGTTGGAGAGGCCTGAGCCCACGGTGCTAATTGAACTAATTAGATGGCCTCCGTGGGGAGGGCAGGGGGGGGTCATCGCTAACGAGTCTGTTCTAATTACATATTTACAAATTTTCCATGCACTGAATATCTCTGGATTGGCTTCTTAGAGTGCAGGCGAGAAGATGCCTGGGGAAGCTACTTGTTGACAAGCGCACTGACTGAAAAAAATAAAGTTGAAATTAGCATACTTGATTTCTTGTTATCAAAGCCTTTTTAAAAGTGTTTTAAAAAGGACAAGGGCATAGGAGCGTCCCCCCAATGTTAGAATCAAGTAATGTGTTGCCCTACAATAATCAGAATAATTTGCTAAAATTATATTGTCTTCCCCCAAATATCATACTCAATTCTAGGCCCTTGGGAAATTTTTCGTCAGAAGGCTAATTTAATTTTTTTAAAGAAAGGACTCCATGGGAGCCCACAGCTGCAGGCCTTCCTCCAGGACCCACCACAGCGCTGCTGCCTACTGGGTCCGTCACAGCGTTGCTGCATCCAGGGCCCGTCACAGCGCTGCTGCCTCCAGGGCCCGTCACAGCGCTGCTGCCTCCAGGGCCCGTCACAGCGCTGCTGCCTCCAGGGCCCGTCACAGCGCTGCTGCCTCCTGGGCCCGTCACAGCGCTGCTGCCTCCTGGGCCCGTCACAGCGCTGCTGCCTCCAGGGCCCGTCACAGCGCTGCTGCCTCCAGGGCCTGTCACAGTGCTGCTGTCTCCAGAACCACCACTGCAGGGGTCTGCCAGACTTCTTCTGGATGTGTCTACAGCGGCTGGTGGACCGCCCTGGCTGGTTAGACCCCCTGCAGATCCTTCACCTTGGTGAGTGCTTGGTGGGGGGCGCTCTTTTGTACTGTGTGGGGTGATTCTGCCCTCCTGCCCTCCCCATGGTGCCTTATGGGGCGCTATTTTCTTTTGTTTCTGGCCGCGTCATGAGCAGCGGCCTTTCGGGGGGTACTGTAATGGTATCCCAGGGTGGGATGTCATTCCATGATCTAAAATTTGTGGACGAATATGTATATTTATGTTTATTGTGTTCCAGTATGAATGTACTGTAGATTTGAGTTGTATAGTGTGTGTGTATATGGTACATTGGCACCAACCTCTGGACACCCGTAGGTAACTGACAGGTCTTGATATGATGTCAGTAGTCTGAGCTGGTTAGATCTGATAAGGTATACGCTCTGTATATTAACTCAGTATAAGAGCATAGTCTTTAGTAATCTATATTCATGGTGCATTCTCCAATCGATTAGCAAATCAGGAAGAACTGTTGTTCCTTATCACTGTTATGTCACTCTACAAGCAACTGGGTTCATTAAAATCAACAGAACTCTACTCTCTGCCTGGTCTTCCTTCTTCCAAACCTCAACATCGTGACACAACGAAAATTCTGTGATTTTTTTTGTGATTCTACTTTTTATCTCACACCTCTACATTGTGTTCAAAATTATTATACAAATTGGAATTAAGTGTCATAAACATTAAATATTTTCTTTTTCAATCAAACTGATATGGTATTGTTTCTCTGGGCTCTAGGATCACTGGATTCTCAGACACCTGTGATAATTTGTTAACCAGGTGAGTCCAATTGAAGGAAAACTACTTAAAGCTACACTGTGTATTTCTTTGAGTTGATTCTTGGCAAAAACCCCTTTGTTCTTTCAAAAATATGTGCTCATTTATGTGTAATTACTTCCACCTAATAATCAAAGTATTTTCGTAAGCGTAGAATCTTCCATTCACAATACCTATAATGGTGCCGCTCGAATTGCGGCAGACATGTTACGCCTCCATCTTTAAAATACATTAGCCAAAGAGGGACATACCTAGAAATTCTAGCACGGCCTTTCGCGCTTTTACACTAGTGGCACCGTGTTGAATGTCAGGGGGAGATTACTCACGACTGCCTGCAAATTTCAAAGTCTGTTGAAGATGTAAGATCATGCCTATTCTCGAGGACATGTAATGGCAGCGCTGGCTCAAGCTGTACATAAGGAAAGAAGTTCGCCTGGTAACACAAACTGTAATTTTTGTTTTAAAATAATAGCGCTCGTGGTTCATTGCAATAATCATTGTTTAATCATTGCATAGGTAGTGTCCACGTTCACGTTTTGCTAAAATGAGTATTCTGTTGGAATAAAACAGACTCTCTAGTGAATGTTTTTCAAATGTAATCGTGTTTTCACATGAGACACTAACAATTTATTCAATCAAATTGTGTGTAAAACATATTTGTTACTTTTATTAATAAAACATGTTAAATTATTATTTTTGCTATCACATGCTCTTATTGTTTCTTTACACACAATACAAATGCATTTGGTTACAATTCACATGCTGTGTAGTGAATTAACAATTATTATTGCAATGAACCAAAACAAGCGCTATTATCTTGAAAGAAAAAACGAATATCCAGGTTCACGTTGCCTTGGACAAGGTATGAAAACATTAGATATTTCACGAAAAACCTAAACATGATCATCATACTGTGAAGAGATTTGTGGCGGTATGTGTATCATATGACCAATCACAGGCATGGACAAGTCTACCAGAGCTGCATATTTCACTCAAGAGGAGCAATGAATCATTTTAAATGATATATGAAAAATATAACAAATATAATCCAGACTTATAGCAGGAAGGAAAGCTGCCAAAACATTGCAAATTGCTTAAATACGTCAGTTACAAGGCTCATCGATATCACTGCCCCATCATTACGGCACAACTAGAACTGACCATAATTACAATTGTGCATTCAATTAAACCAATGTGTTGCATAATTGAATGCTGATGGTGTGTAATGCAATTTTTTGCCGTATTCTTTCGGTTGCAACCCTGGCAGTGTTACACGGTCTTAGGAGCAAATAAAAAATATACAGGATGTGTCAATTAATGGATGTTAAAATACTGGGTGTACTGTGGGAATAAATAAATAGTAAAATGTACTTTTTCTCTACAGTGAAAGGGGATTCATTGATGTTGGTTCTCCGCATTAACCACAGCATGCATGAAACTACCTGTAGCAAACAAACACAATGCTATGTAAACTGTGACACCCAGCCCAGAGTGGGCTGGCGTTGACATTAACTGAGATACAGACTCTATACATGACGTATATAGTTTATTTCTGTTTTTATGTGTTTTTTCCTTTAGTAGTGCATTGCATAAGGTTTTGTGTTAAATGTGTATATGTCCCTTTAAATTCTTGCGACATCTCTCTCTAGCCTGGCCGTTGCTAGGTTGGTTTAGGCTGTGTCTTGTAGTTCTAATGAGTATGATTATGCTCAGCCATGTTCTATTAGTCTGTTAGTTTGTTCATTATATAAAGGCTGACCAAGCTAGGGAGAGATATCGGGCATTAAGGATTATCTGTCTAAGTAATTCCCTGTTACGTATTAATGGTGGTGACGTGTTTGGTTGGTGGTTGTTCCTACCGAGAATATGTACATCCATTCCTGTGAGTATGCATGTGTAGCTTAAAGCATAGGCAATCGTTGTTTATATATACTTGTTTAACACGTTCTATGCCGCGTCTAAGAGCATAGAGGTCTAGACGTATACGTTGTGCACTCCTGTTAATTAGTTGAGTTTACGTACACTCTGTGTCTGCCTGATATATTGCCTTGTATCCGTTCATTACACTTGCTACCTGCTGCCATTCTCCATTGCATGTACTATCCAAAATTCTGCCTACATTAAACCTACAAATGTCCTCCTGCCTTTGGTCTCCCTCCATCTACACTACAACGACTGTGACAGAATGCCCGACCAAAGAACAAGGACTTCGAGACTAAGGCTAGCTCCAGTCCCTTTTTACCCACCGTCATCTGGGCAGAGCTCCTTCCCACCATCCTCCCAAGCAGGGGCGTAGCACAAGATCCTGGGCCCTATGCATAGGCAGTCCTGATAAGCCCCCATCCAGGTAAAATAAAATATTCCAGACTTTTAAAGGGCCCTCTCTCCCCTTGGGCCCTGATAATCAGTATTGGTTTTACCCCCAGTCCGACACCCCTGCTCCCAAGAAAAAATCCCCTTGATTTTTTGGAGGGGAGCTATGAGGATGACGGGGGTGGTAGTGGGGTTGAAAAGCCATCAAGAGCATAGAGGTCTATACATATATGTTGTGCACTCCTGTTAGTTAGTTGAGTTTGCATACGCTCTATGTTTTAAAACTTCACACAAAAAGCACAACTCAAACTGCTTTTACAGCCTAGTATAATATAGTGATGTATGAGATACAAAGACGACTTGTGAACATGGAGAATAGCTTTATCAGGTCAATTGTGTTCAACAACGTGTTAGGGAGGTGCTTAGCGGTGATTTCCCATTTCGGTTTTAAAACCTTGATGAGCCTGTTTGCAGTAATGCGAAAAAACTGTATTTGTTAAATGCCAACACCAGCAATCTCCATAACCACCTGGGCCCGGTTCCCCAAAACGTTCTTATCGCTAAGTAGTTCTTAACCTATTCCATAAACTCTCTCTTAACCTCATGGCATGGTTCCCGAAACGTTCATACTCTAAGTATATCTTCTGTAAGTCACACTTTCGTAAGGCTGGTCCGGACCATTCGTAAGCTCTCTCTTAGCTTTCTTTGAGCTCAAGCCGCTAGTCGCCGCCACTGTGCAGCAGTCTTTAGAAATCAATGATTTTATGGACATTTTAAGACTAATAATAAAATATGTTCGCAATGGATACAGGCCTATTTATGAAATTGATTTAATTTGGTATCAGAACTAGTATGTGGTAATTAGCCTAGGCTATTTCGTAACGTCATTGAAGCGTTTAAATTGGCAATCACTTTTGATAATTAAAGTCTGGCAAACAATTTGTCTCTAAATGGCTAAGATCTAGAAATTGGTAAGCATGGTGGTGTCCAATAAGCAACCAACTATGGCAGTGATCTAACGTGTCCTTGTATTGTAGCTGCTGGACCTTCTCAGACCTGCGCTTGCCAGGCTAACGCAGCAGAATTTTGCTTTAAGCCCTGAAGTCCAGCTGCTTGCAGCGCTAAGGTTTTTTGCTACAGGGAGCTTCATCGAGGTCATGGGAGAAAGAGCCTACAATGTTGCACACGTTCGCACACGCAACGTTGTCGAGTGTGCAATTGGAATCTGGAAGCTGCGCTTTTGGTGCCTGCACAAGTCGGCAGGAGGACTGCGCATGAAGCCTCACAACTATAGCGCAGTTACGGTGGCAACGGCCATACTCCATAACATGGCTGTGCGAGGAGGCGCAACTATTCCGGAGGGGGAGGAGGTGGAAGCGGATGAGGAGGAAGGTGGAGAAGTTGAGGTCCTCCATCCTCCACAGAGGGCTGCCCTGCACGCTGCAGGGATTGAGTCAAGGCAGCTTTTGATTGCAAATGTTTTTGATGGATTTATATTTTCTATTTGGAATAACTTGCTGAGCTATCATTAGCCATCATCCATGATTGAATGGACTTTTCTTTTAATTTGTATTATGATGGAATGTTTATCTTTTTGAAAAATAAATGGTATTTTCAATCCTTGCATCCATTAAATCGAACGAAAATTTAATTGAACGCAGGTCACATGGTTCTCAGAAGATTCCCTTTCTGCTGCTTTGCCTCATGCATAGCCTTACGCGTCGTCAAACACACAGATAATGTACATTATGAACTAATGTATTTACGCAGCCTCTTCAAAGGAGCCTTTATATATGAATGTGCAGTGCACTTAGATTGACACTGCTTAATTTCCTTGTGGATAAATAAGGTATCTCATAGATAGAGCAAGATTTTATGCATAGGTTTCCAATGGCAATAGAGAATCAGTTGTTGACTCATTAAGGATGACAGAATGACATACAATCTTGTTGATGATCAA
>JACXGM010029144.1:0-13779 GCA_016801145.1 Umbra pygmaea
GAGCATATCTGCAATGTATTTAGGTCCTAGGCCATTGAGTGATTTATATACCAGTAATAATACTTTAAAGTCTATCCTAAATGTGACTGGGAGCCAGTGTAGAGACTTGAGGACTGGTGTGATATGCTCATATTTCCTGGTTCTGCTTAGAATCCTGGCCGCAGCATTCTGTATGAGCTGTAGCTGTCTTATGGTCTTTCAGGGAAGACCAGTGAGGAGGCCATTACAATAATCCACCCTGCTGGTGATGAAAGCATGAACAAGTTTCTCTAGGTCTTGTCTGGAAACAAAGCATCTAATTCTTGAGATATTTTTAAGATGATAATATGCTGATTTAGTTATTGCTTTAACATGACTACTGAAGCTAAGGTCCGACTCCAGAATCACACCAAGATTCCGGACTTGATCTTTAGTTGTTTGACCCCTAGCATCAAGGTATGTGTTCACCTTGAGAACTTCATCTTTGTTTCCAAATGCAATGACTTCGGTTTTCTCTTTGTTTAACTGAAGAAAGTTTTGGCACATCCAACTTTTAATTTCATCAATGCATTGGCATAGGGAGTCAATGGGGCTATAGTCGTTAGGCGATAGGGCTAAATAGATCTGGGTGTCGTCTGGATAGCTGTGGTAAGCAATTTGTTTCTTTCTTATATTTTGGCTCAGTGGGAGCATATACAGGTTGAATATGAGTGGCGCGAGAATTGAGCCTTGTGGGACTCCACATGTCATGGATGTCCACTCAGACTTATGTATGGTTGCCTATATTCACATAGTAACCTCTCGCTCCTAGGTATGACCTGAACCATTTTAGGACCATCCCAGAAAGCCTGACCCAGTTTTCTAGCCTGTAAAAAAGTATGTTGTTGTCGACAGTGTCAAATGCAGCACTAAGGTCGAGTATTACCAGCACTGACAGTTTGCCTGTATCTGTATTGAGGCGAATATAATTTATTATCTTCACGAGCGCTGTCTCTGTACTGTGATGTGGTCAGAAGCCAAATTGCAAATTGTCAAAGTGTCCAATTGAGCTTAAGAATTTGTTCAGCTGATTGAAAACAACTTTTTCAATGATCTTGCCTATGAAAGGGAGATTTGAGATTGGTCTGTAGATCAATACGGTGTGATCCAAATTGCTCTTTTTCAGGAGGGGCTTAACAACTGCAGTTTTTAGGGACTTTGGAAAAGTTCCAGAAAGAAGTGAGGAATTTACTAATTCTAGGAGATCTGCTTTTAAACAGTTAAACACACTTTTAAAAAAGATGTGGGAAGTGTGTCAAGGGCGTTGGGTTGATGTTTTAAGGTGCTGTGCTGTTTTTTCCAGAATGTTACCATTTATTGCTTCGAAAACAGACATATAGTGACAATTTCTGAGGTTGTGGTCTGATCTGTCTGACTTCAGCGCAACTCAATGATGTGCTGATCACCTTTCTGATATTGTTGATTTTCTCTGAGAAGAAAGAAGCAAACTCCCTGCATTTACTGTCTGAGAGCATTTCACTGGGAATGTGATTCGGGGGGTTTGTTAATCTCTCTACAGTAGTAAAAAGAGTGCGTGTGTCGCCACCCCTCTGTTCAGATGAATGCAACAAGTGAATCGTTCATACTGGTCTTTATGTTGCAGGCGCATTACTTCTATGATCTAGTATACTGCTCAGTACCATAAACTTTATATATTAATGGACAAACAGACACCATTCATCCCTACGGAGAGCAAGTAAAGTCAGTCAGAACTTTTTCAGTGTTAGCTGAAATTTGTTAGGTACATGGCATGATGAACTCTGTGAAGTACCAGAAGATTTTCTGGCTACCAGGAATCTGAAACTGGGTCGTCATTGCAGGACAATGATCCTAAACGTATTTCCAAATCAAAACAAAAATGGTTAACTAAACACACTCAAGCTTCTGCCATGGCCATCTAAATGTGTGTGTGTTTGTGTGTGTGTGTGTCTGTGTGTGTGTGTCTAAGTGTGTGTGTGTGTGTTTGTCTATGTGTGTGTGTGTGTGTGTGTGTGTGTGTGTGTGTGTGTGTGTGTGTGTGTGTGTGTGTGTGTGTGTGTGTCTGTGCTGTGTCTGTGCTGTGTCTGTGCTGTGTCTGTGCTGTGTCTGTGCTGTGTCTGTGCTGTGTCTGTGTGTTGTGTGTGTTTGTGTGTCTGCGTGTGTTTGCAGGACTCTTGCAGAAGATACTGTTTATTTGTATCAAAAATAAAAGTAGATTGAACATGCCCTTGTCTTGTATTCCTCCAGGAGCCATAAAGGACCTGGAGCAAGCTATCTCCCTGAGCGGAGGTGTAGGGCGGACCGCGTGCCAGGCCCTGGTTCAGAGAGGCCTGTTGTTAAAGCTGTCCTGCCTGGATGATCAGGCCAGGGCCGACTTTCAGAAGGCAGCCGCTCTGGGGAGTGAGTTTGCCAGGAAACAGATAGTGCTCCTCAACCCCTATGCTGCCCTTTGTAACCGCATGTTGACAGAGGTCATCGGGAAGCTACGCAACCCAGAGGTGTCAGATGCACAGTAGTCCCAGGACAGGCCACCACCACCACCCTAGCACAACCTGGCACAAACTGGCACAACCTGGCACAGCCTGGCACGATTTGGAACCCCATGGACCGTCAAATCACTTGTTCATGCAATTTACTTTATGAAATTATGAATAAACCATTGTGTTGATTAAATCATAGAGCTTTTTTGTTTCAGAAACCTGACTGTTACATGATATCGTTAAATGATGAGTCACATACATTAACTCTTTACAAAGAGTAGATGTTTATCAAGTGATCAGATGAATACAATAATCAATAAACATGCATGAAGCAAAGGCTGAGAAAAACTATGTTGCTAATCTAGTGAGAAACAAGAAACTGACCTCTAGGGGCTGGCTGTGTAGCGTCCATGTCTGTTTTCCCTGGCTGCCTACATATACTGTAGACTATTTAACATAATAAACAGGGTGCTTTGAATCCTGATTGGCTGACAGCCATGGTATATGACACTTATAAACACAGTGGGTTTGAAGCCTAAATGCTTATTGGCTGACAGCTGTGTTAATGAGACCTTATAAGTAGAGCTTCCGGTTTTTGGGTTAAATTTATTTACAAATTCGTGATTTATCAATATTCTTTTTCACATGTTTCTTAGACACATTTAAATCTTTTTTTCTGTGCCTTCAATTTTAATAACAGCTGTTATATACCTTAATCAGGTTCATTTAATAACAGCTATTATATACCTTAATCAGGTTAATTTAATAACAGCTATTATATACCTTAATCAGGTTAATTTAATAACAGCTATTATGTACCTTAATCAGGTTCATTTAATAACAGCTATTATATACCTTAATCAGGTTAATTTAATAACAGCTATTATATACCTTAATCAAGTTAATTTAATAACAGCTATTATATATCTTAATCAGGTTCATCTAATAAAACTAGTGAAACTGGTGGTTTGAACGTTAATAAAATTAGTGATTTGTGTTAACTACTGTAAGCCTAATAATGTACTGTACATAATCTGTACTGGCTATCACAGATTAACGTTGCCTGGTGTCCGTGATTAACAGTCTCTTTATTTTCCTGCCCGTTATTAAAGGTTTCCCCCATATATATTTATGCTTATATAGGCTAAATCTCCAATGCCATTTGATTGTATTTGGCTTACAAACTAAAATATCAGTACTTTTAAGAAAAGTGTAAATAACAGTTCTGGTAAAGTGATCAAAATATTGAAGGAACATTCACTCACTGTAAAACAGGTGCGTTGGCATGCTTTGGCATTCTCGTTTTCCCCACTTCCCTGCAACTGTCAGTCAACCTAACCAGCTAGTAGAGGTGGGTAAAAGTAAGAGTACTATGCTGGGTTTACCGGTTTTGGGAAGATCGTAGTTACAACCTAAATTACCTGGTAAGAGGAATTAATTACTAACCACTGAGCATAGCTAATTATTTGTTACTGTTTGTTTTCATTTCATAGATCACTGGTAAATTATGAACTTATTTTTCCTGGTCATTTTGGTCTTAATGAGGAACTTCCCAAAATGTATGAACTTAGCCAAGCCCAGAAAACTCAAGTCAAGTCAAGTCAAGTTTATTTATCATGTGCATCGAATGACATACATCATCCAATACAGAGAAATTCTTTTTGACATGGCACGGCTCTTACACTTACACTTACCCAACTCTACCAGCTGGCCATCGTTACTCGCTCCGCACGACACGCCATGACACATCTGTTTGTATCCTACCATTCCTACAGTTTTAGTGTTTTGTTGAAACAAATTATCTTGAAGACCTATTTAAATCAGTTTTGATAATTGATACATAATATTGAGAAATAAAACAATAAAAAATCAGTTGTGATTATATTGTTATCATGAATGGAAAAATGTAGGCTTTCTCAGTGGTTTTGGAAAAAAAAATATTAACACAAATTCTGGAAGCCCTACTTATTAACCATCTGGTGAATCCTGATAAGATGATAGATGTGAGACTGTTTACAAGATAGTGCATCTCTTTTTACTGCTCTAATTGGTTTTAGTTGTATTAAGGCCTCTGGTATATTGTCAATGTACCATGACTAAGTGCTGTTTCCAAGCGCTTTGCAAAGCATCATGCCTAAGAACAACTCTTAGTGGTAATATTTTCACCATACACTACACCGCCTTGTGCGTTAAAACTAACTGATTATTGTTGTTGTTGTTGTGGTTATTGTTGAGGTTGTTGTTCTTGTTGTTGTCTCCAATTGGAGGGAGGTGGAATAGTTAGCACAGTACAATTAATCATTTGTTCTCCATGTGATCCAGTTTGTTTTTTGAACTGAGGAGTAGATACCTCCAGGCATCAGGGTTTGTGTTCAAAGACCTGGGTGGAAATACCTCTCAAAGTCATTTAAATACTTTGAGTGTTTGGCTTTAAATCTTTTTTAGTAGACACTAGACAGACTGAGCCAAGCCACGTCTCTGACAGGTCATGCACTTCTTTTCTTCGCCAGTGGATGGCGGTATTAGACTTCTAAATCACTTAAGACTGACAGCAGGACAGTTAGTTACAGCTATGAACAAGACGAGAACCTAAGATCAAACACCTGATGTTTGTGGAAAACGAAATATGTAGGGTAACATTTGATGCTAAACAATATAGAAACATAATGTATTTATTTATACTTTTGAGGATGTAGCCGTTTTTTCAAGATTTCTTTAGACAGTTTACAATACAACTTTATAATCTACTGCTCAGTTTCACTGTCACGTACAGTAACAAACACACACATCAAAACATACAAATTAAAGATCACGCACATCAAATTACACACTCACTCCTGTCAGGGTCAAGCTGCCGGGTAAGGCCTTGCATAAATTCCCAACACCAGGGGATTATTGTTAGGAGGCAAAACCTGTCAATGGCCTGTCAGCTGTCAGAACAATGACATCCATTTTGTTCAAGTGTTCCAGCCATGATTCAAGTCATTGGGGACGTGCTGACAGTCCGGGCTGCCATTTGATAAGCTATTGCATGATGTATTTCCTGGCCAAGTTAAGTACTCTTAGGGGTCCCTAGGTGGCCCCCTCCATTCTTGGCAGCTCCACAGGCTCACTGCGCTCATCTCTCTGGTAGAAAGGACAGACCTTCAGGTGTTCAGCCATGGAGGACATGTGATCATCAAAGCACCACCTGTCCACCTTAGAAAACAAACTGCTAAACCTCCACACCTGCAGGAGACAAAAGAAATGTTATGAGACGTTATAGATGGAAATATATCAGCTGCATTTCTGAATACTGTACATGCCACTACTTTTTTATTTTTATTGTTTGTCAATGGCCAGAAACACTGTCCAATGTATGTTGTAAAAAACAATGTTTTAGGGGTGTAGTTTATTAGAAGGTTTTACATATTGTAGAACATGTTAACAGTAACCAAAGTAGTGTATACTACACTACATATCACTCTCATAACAAATTTTATTTTAAAGGATACTATTTTCAGAAACCTTTTAAGGTCAAACTGGGTCTTATTTGCATCTACTGTAGCCAAAATAAAAGACCAAGGTTTTAGATAATTTCAGTAAATGGAATTTGTTTCATTTTATTTTTAGTACATTGATCATTAGGGCATTTGGTAATGTTTAAATAATTTTGAACATTATTAATTGTACAACAAAATAGTTGAAGACCAAGTTTGCATACCCTAAAGTGAATTTATGACTGGAAAAAGACAATATAAATAGATGAAGAAGATTTCCTCATCATCATGGCAATAGCACATCAAGGTCATTGGTTCAAGTCCCTGAGCCAACAAATTGGCCAAGTTTTCATTGTGCACTTGAACAAGGCACTTGGCCCTGTAGGTCTGGATAAGAGTAAATAATTTTATGTTTTACTGTTTAAAGTAGGTAAACAGTGATATGGAAGGGCGCAATGACTTATCTGATAATGTGACTTCAGCAGAATTATATAAATTCTCCTGATATGTGATATTTATAAATAACCAGTGCTTTATTTGAGCTGGATCCTGCTGGACCAGATCCACTAGTTCTCCCACATGATAACTATCCTCCATAACTATAGTGAATAGCAAAGCACTGTTTTTGCTGGGTATGTTTCATTGACAGCATCCAGCTGTGCAAGTCAGCCCCAAAAAACTCAAAATATCAATCAAAAAGCTAATTATCACATAACAAAAAGGTTGCTGTTTCATCTGGAATCACAGTTTGACTTTTGCGTTGTTAGTTTAGCAGCGTTCACTGGTTCTGGAGACATTCCCAGCCAGTGATATCATTGGCATGCCCTATGTCCCGTGGTTACACAAGCCCCCACTGGCTGGTGCCAAAAAATGGGACTGGTAATTCAATTGATAATCTTCTGCACTTTACTATGCAACAGCTGTCATCGAACTAGAGGTAGTATGTCATCCTGCGCTATATTTTGACCTAGTTAAACACTACATAGGGACCATAGTGCTATTTAAGAAAATGTTGGAACTATTTTTCATCCCTGCAGAGATTTAGGAAGCATTCCCAATGGCACTCAAACCTGGAACCTTTGTTCTGTTCGGTAGAGATGTGGAGAATGTGGCTGGATGCCAAATGGACAGGGCTCAGTGACCTGGTGACTATGTATCCCACAATGACTGACAGACACGGCCACCTTGTAGGTCACAACAACACTCACTTATAGAGCCTGAATAAACAATAGGAGCATGTGAGACCCTTTGGCTTTGTTTACAACAAAACAACAAACATCCAAACATGTTAATTCAAGCATAACCACATTCAGATTTAGATACTAAAAAATCTACCTACTGAGCAAAATCATTTGAATGAAATCTTAAACTCTTAAAGATGCCTTCCACAATATTAGGTGATATTTATGCCTATTTAGGCCTCTGGGTTCTAAGAAAAGTTAATATAGGCGCTATCGGGGTAAAACGTTTTCCCACTCTGTACTCTGTGCACGTTTTTCTCTGGGTGTCTAGGTTCATATTTTCTCTCTTGTTCTACTTGGTCGAGAGGTTGGAACCGCCCTGCAACCTCATTAGTTGTCACTGTACAGCTCTGGTTTGATTGACAATCATACTTTCTCCACTTTAGTGAACCATACGCCACACATTTTGTTGGGGAGTCCCTATCTGATGCAAGTAAGAAAATGGGTACTATAGTGGTGAAAAACACTGTTGGATTTCAAGCTAACAGCAGTAAGGCATTGATTATAGTTAAATTGTGCATATATTATAAACAATATACAATATGTTGGTATGCTATATACACGCTATATCATTTACATTCTATATTATGCATTCTCATTTTTTTTTAAAACAATGAAAATCTGCTTGAAAATATACACCTTCTTTCGACATTTCCATGTCGACCCTCCGTGTGAGTAGGTCTTCTTCTCCCACCTCAGGTAGACCATCCCTCTTGTCTCTAACAGTGTGAGACAGACCTCCCTCATCAGCTGGGACACTTGGTACAACTGAGACAGGCTAAAGCTGTCCAGGAAACTTGCCACATGCTGAATGATCTCAAAGGGAAGCCTGCTCAAAGGGTCCAGGTTACGGGCACGTTTCCTGTGAGAGGTGACTGCCTTCCCACCATCGGATACCAATGAGGGGCCCTCTGCTTTGAGGGTGAACGTGCTGAGGTCCTGATCGTAGGTGACCGTGGCTCTCTGACCTGCGGGACAGAACCTCCTCTGACAGTAGTTGCAGCCTAGGTACGCTAAAGGACAACTTTGCTCAAACCAGCCATTAAGGCATGACTGGATGTCCAAGTGTACATTCCTGAAGTGTGTCTGGTACTCATCGCGGCGGAAGATGTGGCCGCAGATGTGAGTAAATGCTGAGTTGGTAGGGTTGTGCCTTCTGGTGATCTCTTCAACTTGGATGTGGACATACAGACCTTTGGGTTCAGTGGTGACAATGTCTGCAAGTGAGGCTTCTGGTTTGAACGGAGCAGATGGCAAGTTGTAGGTCTGTGTTCCAACATCTACATAGAGGCCGTCTGCACCACCACCCTCAGAGATAATGTGGCCCAGTAATTCTCTCTCCAAGAAGCACAACAAAATTGCATTTACTTCATCACTCTTTGAAATATTTTCAAGTGAATCCCCTAGATCTGCCGTATCTACACTTTGGTTGACCATCCGTGGCCAGCTGTCATTAAGGTGAGTCCGTTTAGGTCGAAAGCTTGTGGGAACATTAAATGTGCGGACAGTTTGAACCGCTATTGGCTCCAGGTTTCCGTAAACAAAGTCCTTCTCCCTTGGGGTACAGGCATCAAGTTGACCAAAGTTTATCAGCATGGCTCCATGGTGAAGCAGGTACATGTTATAATCTGTCATGGTGGCCTCTCTGCGCAGCTTCTCCATCACCCCATCCTGCCATGGTGCCAGACCAGACTCACTGATGTCCACAGCAACTGTGGTGGCTCCATCGTTCTGGCACTCCACGGACTGTCCATACCCATCCGTCTCTCTGTGACAATTTGATGAGCTGCATGCTGTTTCGTATCTCCTGTCACCTGGTTTTGGCTTCTTAACATCCCTTTTGACTAATTGTTGGCAACCCATTATCTCATTTCTAAACACGGCTCTGTCAGTATGGAGAGTGTCCCCATCTTTGTTCTTTGCCTGAGATAACTCCTCCATAGTCATTCCATTACTGTTTCCATCCTCTATTTCTTCGCTGGAGTCAAATGAACGAACACCTTTTCCCACAGAGCTGATGGCCTCTACAAACATCTCATTCAGAGCAGATTCTCCTTCCACCTTAACAAAAAGACAGTCAGTTGGATAAACTATAGTAGTGTATATACAGTGCATCCAGAAAGTATTCACAGCGCTTCACTTTTCCACATTTTGTTACGTTACGCCCTTATTCTGAAATGGATGAAATTCATTATTTCGCACAAAATTCTACAAACAATACCCCATAATGACAATGTAAAAGAAGTATGTTTGAAATCTTAGAAAATGTATAAAAAATAAAGAAAATGTAATTAGCACATGCTAATTAGTATTCACACCCTCTGCTCAATACGTTCTTGAAGCACCTTTGGCAGCAGTTACAGCCTGAAGTCTTTTTTAGCAGTTTTTCCCATTCTTCTTTGCAAAACCTCTCAAGCTCCATCAGGTTGGATGGGGGGCGTCAGTGCTTGATTGGGTTCAGGTCTGGGCTCTGGCTGGGCCACTCACATTCACAGAGTTGTCCTGTAGCCACTCCTATGTTATCTTGGCTGTGTGCTCAGGGTTGTTGTCCTGTTGGAAGATGAACCTTCACCCCAGTCCTAGGTCCAGAGCACTCTGGAGCAGGTTTTCAGCAAGGATGTCTTGTACATTGCTACATTCATCTTTCCCTTGATCCTGACTAACCTCCCAGTTCCTTTTACTAAAAAACATGCCCACAGCATGATGCTGCCACCACCATGCTTCACTGTAGGGATGGTATTGGCCAGGTGATGAGTGGTGCCTGATTTCCTCCAGACATGACGTTTGCCATTCAGGCCATAGAGTTCAATCTTTGTTTCAACCCACCAGATAATTTAGTTTCTCATGGTCTGAGAGTTCTTCAGGTGCATTTTGGCAAACTCCAGGCAGGCTCTCATGTGCCTTTTACTGAGGAGTGGTTTCCGTCTGGCCACTCTATCATACAGGCCTAATTGGTGGAGTGCTGCTGAGATGGATGTTCTTCTGGAAGGTTCTCCTCTCTCCACAGAGAAACGCTGGAGCTCTGTCAGAGTTACCATTGGGTTTTTGGTCACCACCCTGACTAAGGCCCTTTTCTTCGATCACTCAGTTTGGCCGGGCGGCCAGCTCTAGGAAGAGTCCTGGTGGTTCCAAACTTCATCCATTTACGGATGATGGAGGCTATGTGCTCATTGGGACCTTCACTGTTGCAGATATTTTTCTCTACCCTTCCCCAGATCTGTGCCTCAATACAATCCTGTCTCAAAATTCCTTGGACCTTTTTCTCTGACATGCAGTGTTAACTGTGGGACATTATATATACAGGTGTGTGCCTTTCAAATCATGTCCAGGTTGTGGAAACATCTAAAAAATGATCAGTGGAAACAGGATGCATGATCAGTGGAAACAACTCTATGAATACTTAATCACATGTGGTTTTCATTTTTATAAGTTTGCTAAGATTTCAAACACACTTCTTTCACATTGTCATTATGGGGTATTGCTTGTAGAATTTTGAGAGAAATAATGAATTTAATCCCTTTCGGAATAAAGGTGTGACATAACAAAATGTGGAAAAAGTGAAGTGCTGTGAATAATGTCCGAATGCATAGAAATGCATAGAAATAGAATGGATAGAAATGCCATTCCAATTCAAATCAATGTATTAGAAGTCAGAGCAGATCAATAACATCTCAGCAGAATACCTTCTCCATCAGTTCAGGAAAGACCGTTTTCATCTTGAGGGATCTGAAGAGAAGCTTCTGGTCTCTCAGTGCCGTAGACAAGTTGAGCTGCTTCTCTCGGTCCAGCACATTTACAGCAGTCCTTTATGGGGTCATTAGGTGATGAATGTAGCCAGAACATCCAGGTATTAAATCTGTCCTATATAACGTAACGTGACAAAGTAACACATGACATCACGCTGCAGAACAACACAACAAAGCAAACCTGTAGATTCCAACGTCTGCCTCTGACATTGGAAAGCGGATCCATTGCTGAGAGCAGATGACAGTGCTGGCAGGGCAGACCTCCAGGTGCTTGGCTAGCCGTTGGCGAGGAAGGGTGAAGGGGCAACCGTAACCGGCATTGAGGCAGGGGACCTTCTCATTGGGACACAGTAACTGGTGTTCCTCATACTTGCATTCATGGAAAGCTGCACCGCAGCGTAGATGACACTTAATGACCATACAGGACACAGATGTGTTTATGGGGGCTTGGCAGTACAGGCTGTAGCACTTCTCACAGTGGTCATGAAGCCCCACTGGGGGGGTACGGCTCTTTACCTTGGGATGGGGTGAGCAAAAGAAAAGAGAAGAGAGAGCAAGAGCGAGAGAGTGACAGAAATAAAGAGAACGCAATAAAAACAGATCATACTGTAGGCAAATAGATTAATATAGTCATGAATATTTATGAGTATTAATGATGTAAATTTATTAGAGAATAGGTAATCAAACACACTCACCATGTCAGCAAAAAATATATTTAATACAATTCAGAAAAATCTGACAATCTGAAAATAATAAAATTTACAGTTATTTCATATGATTTTTTCAGGATAACCTTTCACTCACAGCCAAAAGACAAACAAAACATCCATTATGTCTTCTCCACAGCCAACACAAAGTTGAAAATAGAACTGACTTCCATTTTTGCAAACATAAAGGACAAAAACGTCAAGTTAGTTTCAGAATGGACTGTCTATCCAAAAAATAAGTCACTGACCAGTTTACCACATATTACCTCATTTGTATTGAACTCTACTATATGACAAAAACATACATTTCTGTTATCAAAGTAATATATCAAAATACCAAAAATATTGAAATAGTCTATCAACATTTCCATCACCAACACAAACTGATTTTTCAGCAACACTCACCTGCCGTGTCTTTTTGTCTGCCTGGATGTGTAGATGTCTTTGTTTACAAGTGACTACCGTTGCTCCTCTGTTTCATATAAATATAGAAACGGCTCCTGTACTGTGTGTCTGTGTGTGCAATGTGGTGCATGTGCATGTGTGTGTGCATGTGTGTGTGCGTGTGTGTGTGTGTGTGTGTGCGCGCGCGTGTGTACATGTGTGTGTGTGTGTTATTAATAGCAAAACAAAGGTGTTGACAGGGTTAGTGTGACAGGCCACTGTTGTTAACCCTTACAAAGACCAGTTAAATTTACTGACTCCATGATCAATACACTGCAAATTTGCTTGCTGTTAACCTATCTGACTGTAGAAATTAATCTGTGAATCTGTTTAAAACACAATTACTCGATATTTAGTGATACTGTAGCAACCAGAGAATGTCTTATAAACAGACAGTTGGCCTGGGGTCCCATGTATAAACATTGCATATGCACGAAAAGATTACGTACGCTGGTTTTCACGCACACGTAACTTCACGTGAGAAGTTTTGTCTGGCTCAGTAACGTGTCGACTTCAAATTTTTTTTACCAAAGAGCAGATTCACCAAACATTACTAAAATCAAGTTTCCACTACATTTATGGTCATATGTCTATGACGTTAACTATTCAAAAAACATAATTACCTCAGTTAATAAAAGTTTGATCATTGATGTGGATGATTCAAAATGGGAAATGCGATTAACTGTTTAATCCGCCACCAATTAATGGCCCTCATCAAATGTGCGTACAACCTAAAACAGGCGTGCACCAATTCCAATGCAAAGCAAGGCATTTTGAAGGTGAGCGTAGGCTGCGATAAAATCTCCCATCAGGGGCCTCATTTATAAACGTGGCGTACGCACAAAAGAAGACGTACGCAGCTCTATACGCAATAATTGGGATTTATGAAAAGCAAACTTGACGGGAAAACGTGCGGTCCTTCACAGCAACTCTGACCCATGCGTACGCACAAAAACGGGTGAAATGAGAAATAGCGACACCGCCGGCAGATTGATGAAACACGTGAAGCTGTCTGAAACTGCAGACCATTGTGTAGCTAAACAAAATCGAAATACTGCCTCATTAATAATATGAACATTTCACAAAGCCATTCTCACAATCAACAGCCTGTGGTGAAATTCTAATAAAATAGAACAAGATTGTAGCCAACGTAAATGCAAGTACATTTGCAAAAAGAACACTCAAAAATGTTCTGTAATTATATTGGCATGTTATGTAATTCATCCTCATAAATAATACGGTAAACAGAACAAAACCATGTTTAAAACTGATATTCTTGTTGATATCTCTGTCTGGCGGAGCAGAAAGACAGATAGATAGAAAGATAGAAAGACAGATAGATAGAAAGATAGAAAGACAGATAGATAGAAAGATAGAAAGACAGATAGATAGAAAGATAGAAAGACAGATAGATAGAAAGATAGAAAGACAGATAGATAGAAAGATAGATAGAAAGACAGATAGAAAGACAGATAGAAAGACAGATAGATAGAAAGATAGAAAGACAGATAGATAGAAAGATAGAAAGACAGATAGACAGACAGACAGACAGACAGACAGACAGACAGACAGACAGACAGACAGACAGACAGACAGACAGACAGACAGACAGACAGACAGACAGACAGACAGACAGACAGACAGACAGACAGACAGACAGACAGACAGACAGACAGACAGACAGA
>JACXGM010029145.1:0-13669 GCA_016801145.1 Umbra pygmaea
CTCTCCTCTATCCTCACTCTCTCCTCTATCCTCACCCTCTCCTCTATCCTCACCCTCTCCTCTATCCTCACTCTCTCCTCTATCCTCACCCTCTCCTCTATCCTCACCCTCTCCTCTATCCTCACACTCATTCCTAAATCTTCACACCCTATCTCCTATCTTCTCACTCGTTCTTATATCCACCCAGCCTCTATCTCCCTTCTCCTCTCTCCTGACTGTCTGTACATCATGTTAAACAAGCTTTGGACGTTGGGTGAGTGTGTGGCTGAGTGAAAGGGGGCTTGGGGCGGCAGGCTGTCAGAGTAGAGTCAGAGCGCGGGGGAATGCAGAGAGGCCCTGTGACCACTGGACAGGTGGCAGCTCGCCGGGTGATGGTGATTGATGCCCGCCATGTGGACCGGACCAGACGCTCACCCAGGTGGGATGGTCCATGAACGCTGGCTGCTATTTTTAGTGCTCAATATTTCTGGAATGAACCCGCATGAAAATATATGGCTGTTTTCTGAGCAAAAATGTGTGACCTGTTTTTCTTTTTTGTTTACTGTTTGCACCGAGGAAACTGAGAGTATTTAAATTGATTGTGCCATCATGCTGTTCCTTAGGACTTGTTGCCGTGCTTTATGAGAAGAACAGGTGCTGACAGACATCCAGCTATGATAGAACGTCTCGGCAGTCTTGAGAGATGGAGACAGTCTCAGTACACGTAGGTGTTTGTGTATGAGAAGACTAAAGAAACTTTCGAACGCACTCATTTCCTCAAGTTAAAACTGTCTGCCACTTAGTAAATGACTGTCACCTGCTCAAATCCCCTCGATCACCAGATGCAGGCCCATATTTGGGTGCCATTATCCTGAACATTTCAACAGCCTGTACTTTTGTCTTTAAGATTGGCAGAGGATTGATGTGAAACACTGAAAAAGCCTCTAAATTGCCTGCCTTTAATGCCGACACGGATCTCAGGGGAAATTGTATATCGGTCGGCTTACTCAGAGCCTGGAAGGACTACCGATGAGGTTTCCCCAGGAATGGCGGTGATGGTGGGGGCTTCTTCAGCAACTTCACATGCTGTGGCCCTTCTCAGCTGTAAGGGGACAGAGAGGTTGATGGAGAAGGGAAAAGGAGCAGTAGAGCGTGGCCACAAAGCTTTTTCAGATGTCAGCAGCAGGACAGCTCCCACACACACACCAAAAGCCGAACCCTTCAGACCCCCTGAGGTCATTGGCGGAACCTCCTTGACTGTAAAATGACTTCGTTCGTGCTTTTGTGTTTTTGTGCCGTGTGTGCGCCCGTGCACATGCCTGTGTATAGTCATAAAAGGCTATTTTTGTGTCATTTTTAAGAGTTTAAACATGACAGATCTAAAAACAGGTTGCCTATGCACCTGCATCACATGTTTTACAAAGTGTTTATTTTAGACAATACGCATGTTCATTTCTTTCTTACAGATAATGGTTTTTCACTGCTTTATTACCGGTAACCACTGCCACACAGTCTTTCACATCTAATGTAAAGTGAACACTGTAAGCAATCAAGAATAAGACAATGTTAATTCAGTTTGCTATGCACTCAATCAGGGTTACACATAAATTTGGCCATCCTCCAATCACAATAATCCCAAAAAAACATTCTTAATCTACTCAGCACATGGCCCTATCCCAGAGTTTTTAGACACGCTGCATTGTAACTGAAGTCTGACTCACCTTACTCTCTTCTGATTGGACATCTTCTAAGACTCCTTCTCTTCCTTTAAAATTATATATATATTTAAGGATGGTTTAATGAGTTTCCTCCCCAGATAACTTTCACCTGAAGCTCATTTTCATGTGAGCAGTTTAAAGTTGCTTTTAGATGTTGTTGGGTCCACGCTTGAGAAAATGAAATAAATTCTTTAATTCAAGTTGAAAGAGTAACTCTCACCCTCAATTTTAGCTTTTGCCCACCCCTTCAAACATTTAAACCATGTTTGATTTGTTATTAAAGAAATCCAACTATAATTATATGTTTTTTAGGGTTGGAACAAATGCACTAAAACAATATGCCCCACTTCTGTGGCTTTACCCGACAATATTAATTAATTTTCACTAGCCAGATTTTAAATAATCTCCCGATGTCACCTTCTTCCATTGAAACCTCTAAGGAGATACCCCACACATCTGAAAGGGAGTGTACGTTATACTGCATCCTTCACTTGGGTGACATTTCATTACCTTCATTAAGGTGCCCCTACGTCAAGATTGCAACAGCAATTTTGAAACACAGATGGAGCAAAGACCTTGATTTTAAACCCATCAAAATTAAAATCAAAATGCATATTTATAACTATAACTAACTCCAAAACATCATGTTTCTGTTCATAACAAATATTTTTCGCAAGAGATACTCTAAACTGCCTAACATTTGAATATAAAATGTGTCTTCCATATGTCTTCAACCCACTTCCTGGGGATTCCCAGGCACTCAACAGTTGTGTTGTAGCTCTGAACAAGAACACGTGATTAGGCTTGTCAAATAGTCATCAAGCATTTAGGTAATGCAGGTGTGCCTGTTCATTGGAATGTCTGAAGATCACTGGGGAGATGTCTGAACTCCTATGGATTAAGCCATTGGTTTGTGGTAAAAATTGTTCATAATATACAGTACAGTCACCCACCGGCCACTTTATAGGTACTGCTTGTTAACGCAAATAGCTAATCAGGCAAACATGTGGGAGCAGGTCAATGCATTTAGGCATGTAGTCATGGTCAAGACGATCTGTTGAAGATCAAGCAAAGCATCAGGATGGGGAAGAAAGATGATTTAAGTGACTTTGAACGTGGCATGGTTGTTGAGGTCAGACGGGCTGGTTTGAGTATTCCAGAATGTGATGTTCTACTGGGATATTCCCACACAAGCATCTTTAGGTTTAACAGAATAGTCCAAATAAATTAGAAAACATCCAGTGAGCGGCAGTTCTCTGGGCGAAAATGCCTTGTTGATTGCAGAGGTCAGAAGAGAACGGCCAGACTGGTTCGAGCTGATAGAAAGACAACAGTAACTCAAATAACACACGTTACAACCAAGGCCTGCAGAAGAGCATCTCAGAACACAACACACGTTGAGCCTTGAAGTAAATGGGCTACAGCAGCAGAAGACCATACAGGATACTGAGGATACAGTTTGCACGGGCCCACCAAAATTGGACAATAGAAGATTGGAAAGAAGTTGCCTGTTTTAACAGGGGAATTCAAATTTTAGGGTCTGGATTTGGCATAAACAACGTGAAAACATGGACACATCCTGCCTTGTATCAACAGTTCAGGCTGATGGTGGTGGTATAATGATATGGGAGATATTTTTTGCACACTGGGCAGCTTCGTACAAATGTATTATTGTTTTAATGCCACAGCCTACCTGCATATTGTTGTCCATGTCCATCCCTTAATGACCACTGTGTACCCATCTTTTAATAGCTACCTCAAAAAGGATAACGTACCATGTCACAAAGCTCATCTCAAGATCATCTCAAACTGGTTTCTTGAACATGACAACTAGTTCACTGTACTCAAATGGCCTCCACAGTCACCAGGTCTCAATCCAATCGAGCACCTTTGGGATGTGGTGGAACGGGAGATTTGCATCACAGATGTGCAGCCTACAGTACATATCTGCAGCAACTGCGTGATCCAATAATGTAAATATGGACCAAAATGTCTGGGCAATATTTCCAGCACCCTGATGAATCTATGCCTTAAAGAATTAAGGCAGTTCTAAAAGGTGATCCAACCCAGTACTACCAAGGTGTGCCTAATGATTTCGTGGATATATTGAACAGATTTATGATTTTTTTCTAAAAGATAACTGCAGTTCCCTTCTATGCACAATTCCACAACGATTTGACTCTGTGTCAAAGGGAAGAATGAGCTCCCTAAAGAGATGTAAAAAACAAGAAGCAAATAGTACGGATTTAAAATAATAATAATTTAGTTTCAGTTCCATTGTTGTAATTATGCTGACATATGTATAGACGTGATGTAGTTAATTTAACTATTAGAACATTCTGGTGGATTTGATGGAAATAATGCTTCAGGAAGGAAATGTTGGATCATGTCCAACTACATAGACCATTTTAATTATCTCATAAGATTTAGTTGCCATATGTAATTATCTCCACAGCATGCCTGCCCTGAACATCAGGGCTACTATTGCCTCTATTGCTTATGAGGAAATCTAGTAGCTAGCCATTTCTGATAAATGGATTAAACTAATGGTTTTAGCAGTACACCCATTAGGTCTAAGTGTAATTTAGGGAAGCATGGCAACTTCAATACGGTGATCATGTGACAGAAGCTGGGTCATTTCACAAATACAGTGGAAATTGGGTTTGAACCTTTTTTTTCTGAACTTTTTTTGTTTATTTTAACAAGGCATATAAAAACAAGATGTTTAACCTTAAGAAAATGTTATTTTCCCACCTCAGATTGTTAATTTCAATATTTAATTGAAATACTCAATACAAAAAGTAACAGGGTTGCACATGGCTGCAAGTTACAGGGTTGAAGATTTAGCCTAAAGGAAGCTGTTACTCAGGAGGTTGACGAAAGCAGCTAACTGTAACATTTCTGTGAAAACAGAGAAAATGAAATTTGGGTACTCACTTTTTGCTTGGTCATGGTCTAGAAAATATCTTGATGATGCAACTTCTTGTTAATATATGATTTATGGAATGTTCTATTCTTTTATAGGGGTGATCATGTTTTGGTAACAGGGTTGCACGTAAAGCGTAAAGCGTGGGACAAGGATTAATACTGCTTCTTAATGAAATAAAAAAATATTTATTTAATTATATCACTTGTAAATTTTCAAATACATATAACTGAACAACATGATATTACAATTGCTACATTACAGGAAGATGTTATTAAATATATTTAATGTAGAAGTTCAATGTCACTGAGGCGGGACAGACCAAAATCATTACTTTTAAAGGGATACAGACAATGTGTTCATGTTTATTGTTTATTAAAATATATATATATATATATGAGTTTATTTGAAGTCACAGTATAATACATTTCACTCTTCACATTTGATGTGAACATTTTTACTATTTTGCTTTAAATCACTTTTAAAAAGGTAATGGGACATAAATTCCACTCTATTTGTGGAGTGGCCCAGCTGCTCATTAACCGGAAGACGTTTTTCAACAATGTCCACATTCTGCAGGAAATATCTGTTTCATTGAAGCAATCAATGTAAATCTACTGTCCCACACTTTAAACACTTCTCTCCTTGAATCACGTTATTATGTCACTAGTCTAGCAAATGAAAGGCCAGCAGGATGGTGAACAAACGTGTCAGGACAATAAATAACAGGTCACTCCTTCTGTCTGATCCCCAAGCCGACAAAGTGAAAAAACAGGTTCTTTTTAAGGAAGAGAGTTAACCGTTATTGCTAACAGGTTTTTGCAGTAAGTAATAATAAGGGCAACTACAATCTATTTACCATGGTTGTCTGATGAGTCATAACCTGTACGGTGCCATAAAAAATCCATAGTGATGGGAAGTTCATTGATAAATAATTATCCTTTTTATCATTAAAAATGTTGGAAGCAATATACAGTATACGATGATATAAAATAGTCAATGGAATTTAATGCAACAGTGTTGATGTACATTATTAAGTTAAAAAAGGTGGGTCCGAGTTTCAAACCATGAGGAATGCCCCTACAGAGAGAAACATCTTGAAAATAAAGCAAGGCAGTTGTCTGAGAACCAGATCTCAAATATATTGATTAAGATGAGCTGATTGATTGAGTCAAAGGCTTTGGTCAGGTCAATTAAAACAGCTGCACAGTATTGCGTTGTGTATAGCAGATATGATGTCACTTTGATCCTTTAGTTAAAGTCCACCTATGACCAGTTCTGACTGGCTGCACCCTGGAGACTACACTGTGCGACTCAAAGGGTGGGAAAACTGTTCAAAGAAAAAGGTTACACAGGCATGGCAGGACGTTCTATATTTACTGCAGAAACAGGTAAATGTAACCTATTTGAATATAGATTTGGAGAGATGGAGTCTGGCTTTCTTGGTTTGTAAAAGATTGTATTTGTTTGATTTGAAAGTGTAGCAGAATATAATAATTTATCAACCATTTTTTCCCCAATTTTTGCCTGGCAGAGAAACAGATGCATATTGCTATGATTAAATTATAATATATATATATATATATATATATATCTTTGAACCTTGTGCACATATTGTATTTGCCAATTGTTGATGGAGATCAGCCTTAATTGGCCTAAAATAGGCAACTGTATTTCCGCATTTCCTCCCCAGTTGTACAATCCATGTCTACACCTGAACATCGGCCCTAATTTTCATGTTCACAAAGTCTGATTTGGGGCTTAAAACTAGATCCAAATTAGCCATGTCTAAATACGTACTGAATAAATGCTTAAAAACTGTAAACCAAGTATGTCCCTTCAGTTCAGCTCCAGTAATATCAGAAATATTGTAAACCCGATCTATGTCTAGATATTACAGCCGATACACATAAAAACAGCTGTATACGTGTATTACAATTCTTTGAAAATGCAGGTCAATCCTTTTGACCGTTCTGCAAATCTCACATAAACCAAGATTACCACTGCGTGAGAGACAGAGAGCAAAGATGTACTATACATTTATAGTATAGACACCATTAGGTGTTTCATATTTTAATTTAATCAAATTTCATGTCTTGCCTGTTTTACCTGGGGTGGAATAGAGTTAATCAATACATGGCACTATTAAATACTATACACTGCCCAGCATCCATTCTGGACATTGGGACTGTGAAGAAACCTCAGCTGTGGAATGGTATGTGTGTAATTGATGAGTATTAAATGCCTCAGCAGACGCCTTCAACATATCAAAACGTCAACACCTTGCTTAAAGACCAAAAGTGATGCAGTCAATATCTCGTCTATTACGAGTCAGAAGAGGGGGACATGATTGTTGTTGACATTCATCCTTTGTCAAAATAGCATCTAGCTGTTCTAAACTTCAGTTTGCCTATATTTGTCTATACGTCATCATAGAGTATAACTGGGCAGAAGTCCAAGTGTGATAAAATTAGGGTCTGTAGCAGAATTGAAAGTAGATTAAATTCCTTAATGCTATTGGACCATGTGGCAGTGGACAACATATTTGTTATTGGTATAATCATAATTACATTGAATTTGAACGTCACTTTGTAGCTGACATAGACCTATAATCCCTATTCATCAAGTAAGGATATTTTCTAGTGTGGTATAAAAATGTTGTAATGTTTTCATATATTTTATTAAATTTAACCTGTTGGCTACAAACACAGGTTTTTATATTCAGCATTCAAAACAGTGTCCTGTCAATCAGCTATTTAATGAATATAAAAATACATATGCTACGAACATGACTAGTGTAAAGCCAGTTTTATTAACTGTCATTAAGATCACTAACACATCTCAGGCATAGTGAACTCAGAAGTACACATCCGAACATGCAATTACTGTGGCAATATAATTATTTAAAGGGTCCCAATCAAATGAGCCATGTAGAAATTACTGTATACCTCTTTGTTATTGGCTGCTATGGGCATAAAAGGAGAGAAACTCATGGTGTGGCCCCCATCCTCCCCTGACCTCAACCCTGTTGAGAACATTTGGGAGGCTATTCTGACATCCTGCAAAGATATTCAAGCAGAAACGCTCCATAAACTCAATGGATTCAATGGATGCAAGAATTTTGAAGGTGATATCAAAGAAGGGGTCCTATTTTAACATGTAACTTGCCCTGTTAAGATGTGTTTGGCTGAAATAGCTTTTGATTTTAATAAATACTGTATGACCTCCTAATGCGGCAAATTCAACAAATGACAATTTTCTGTTCTTTGCAACTTATAAAATGTATTAAATGTATGCACTCTATTGTGCATAATAAATTGGAACAGTGCATTGAGCTTTTTATTTTTGAAAAAAATACTGTTTTCATTGTGTTCAATGAAATTCGACTTATACCTTAAAATTATACTGACTGTCATTTGCATTGACTATTTAAGAAAATCAGTGTCAATAATAATTTGCATAATAATTTGGTGTAGTGATGCAAGGGCAACAATATCTGCATTTTTATGATCAAGTCTTCTGGGCTTTCAAAAACAGCTATCAGGAGACATGGTGTGTCAAGTGGATTTAGGTTTTTCAGACAAAATTTGGAATTTAGAGTTCCAATAATTTCTCAATTTAGAGCATAGAAAGAACATCATAGAGGTCACAAGGGGAGGCATGCCATCTGTCACAAACAACCATCACTTAATGGTAGATTTTAGACAGTCTTGACTTGGAGTACTGAACTCTATGAATCATCTTACTGTAAACGTCCAAGATATACACAAGATGTAGTGGAGCTTACTCATGACAATTATCTTATCCTACCACTCCTCTGTAAATTCAAATCCCATTTCCTGCTTCCAAGCAGATTTAGTTATATTAAAGGGAGTGTTTGTCCAATGACATAATCCATGAATGGACCGGAGAAATCAATGCTTTCTCTTGAGGTAGAACAGTCAGTAACACATCACAGGACTTGGTGGGGGTGGGAAAGCCAGAAAGGGTTGAGGATACAAAATGTCTCATCTGCAGGTAATAAAAGTTGAGAATGAGGCAAAGTGTGTTTAAAGGCCTTAGAAGACCCAATTTTCATAAAGATTATGGAAGATCTTAATACATTTCCTTTTCCATAGAGAGAAGGCATTGTCAACAACAGATGGCGGGAATATGTGGTTATCAATAGGGCCGATAAAGGACAATTTTAAATGACAATACAACTGATACCAGATCTGCAGTCATCTTCAGCAATCTTGGAGGAACAGACATATTTTATTTCGGGTAGACATAAAAAAATATTCAGACCTATTTCAACATCATCTATTCTAAAAAGTTTTCAAATTCCCCTTAACTTGTGTTGTCCCTGGATGCAGAGAAGGCCTTTAATACAACTGAATGGGAATACATATTCTCTGCTATCAGAAAATTTGTATTTGATGACAAATGTAGCTCATGGGTCAGGATTTTGTATGCATCTTCACAGGTCAGTGTCTTTACTAATGACCCTTGCTCTGACTACTTTGCTCTGGAATGCGGGACCAGGCAAGGTTGCCCTCTGTCCCCCCTATTCTTCTCCATTGTGATTGAGCCCCTTTCATTGGCATTGTGGACCTTAATATCTTTCCTGGGTGTTTCATGGGAGGGAGTTGAACATAGGTTACAATTTTAGGCTGACAACTTTTTGCTTTATGTACACAACCCAGCAACATCTTTACCATCTATTCTATCCATTTTGGAGAAATGTTGTTATTTTTCTGGTAACAAGTTGAATCTTTAAAAGAGTGAGAGCTTCCCAATCAATCCAGCAGTGTTATAGCTTCAGCAGTTAGACATGCCTTAGTCCCTCTGGCTTCAAGTACTTTAGAATGAACGTGACTTGCGCATTGCTACTCTCTTCTCAGCAAACATTACTACCCTCCTTAGTCAGATGAAGGCTAATTTCCAGAGGTTGTGTATCTTACTTTTGTCAATTTTAGAAACGATCAATGTGGTAAAAATGAATAGTTTGCCCAAATTCATTTATCCTGATAAGCTATATCTATATCCTATTATTTTAACCCATGTCATTCAATCAATCAGGTTGTTACTTCATTTATTTCAGAAGCAAATTCTGTGTAGGGTTTGCACTTCCCAATTTTCTTTATTATTGTCGGGCCGCCAACTTTCAGAAGCTCCGACTCTGGTTGCATTCTCCAACTACATCTTAGTTTCACTTAAAGGGTCTGTCTTGCACTTCTCGATCTTTCCCTGCATTACTTACTCAAAGTCCCATTCTCACCTACACTGGCAATTCTATAGTACATCCATCCCCAAAAATCTGGTAGACAGTTTAATGTGATGATAACTCTTTAAAAGAAAATGTATTTCAAAACAGGGTTTCTACACAATATAAATATTTAAATATACACTGATCAGCCATAATATTATGACCACTAACAGGTGAAGTGAATAACACTGATTATCTTTTTATCATGGCACCTGTCAGTGGGTTGGATATACTGTAGTGAACATTTTATCCTCAAAGGTGAAGTGTTAGAAGCAGGATAAATGTGCAAGCATAAGGGGTTGAGCATCTTTGACAAGGGCCAAATTGTGATGGCAAGACGACTGGATCAGAGGATCTTCAAAACTGCAGCTCTTGTGGGGTGTTCCCAGTCTGCAGTGGTCAGTACCTATCAAAAGTGGTCCAAAAAAGGAAAAACAATGAAGCAAAGACCGGGTCATAGGTCATAGGCGGCCAAGGCTTATTGTTGCACATAGGGAGCAAAGGCTGGTCCAGTGGTCCAATAAAAAACGAGGTACTGCAATTCAAATAGCTGAAATACGTAATGCTGATTCTGATAGAAATGTGTCAGAACACAGTGCATTGCAGTTTGTTGAGTATGGGACTCCTGTTTTGGCATTACATTTGGGACCGGAGTGAATGAAACGGTGTGTAGCGCATCAAACCCATTGTATGATACCGTTCCGTTTCCCCCAGTCTGGACGGTAATGTGAGCCCGGTTTCCCCAGTTAAGATCCATTCACTCTAGTCCCGAACGTAAAGCGAGCCTGGCATCCACAATTAGGATTCACTGACCGTGGCTGCTACACAATATTAGGCAGGTTGTCATAATGTTATAAAATCCCAAAGCCCATTTGTAGCATTTACATTTTCCTATCAAGATTTAGCAATTCCTATTGTTGTTTCAGTCACAATACATAACCACTCAACAAGGTTGTCAGTTTAACAGCCTGTCATACATTTCTAAGTCCATAATGAAAAGGCATTTTTGCTACTTCTCTTACCTTTCCATGCCCTCAGGACTTGGTCTCTGTGTAGGTGTCTTCCAGAGTTTTAATATTATTTGAGGTTGACAGGTACTGTATTGGTGGCAGATTCAGACAGAACTGTTGGCAGAACTGGAGCAAGACCCGAGCTAGCTATTGTGTGTTACTGTGTGTTCATTGCACACACGCCTCTGCACTTTTTTCCGGAAACAATGACAGTCTGCTCTTAACAGTGTTGATCTGGTGAAAATTTGCATTCTTCAGCCCTTGGTGGTGATAATTTCACCTTTTCAGTTTTTCATTACAGCGTGCTAACAATCAGAGATGTGTCTGGCTCTCTCCTCCTACTCTCGCCTTCCTCTCTATTTTTGGGATTGGCTTGATGGTTGCTGTCACTCCATAAAGCTTTCATAGTTAATGATGTCACCCGGCAATTTCTGTATTGCTTCAGCCTGAGGAGGGGAAGTGGGATTTATGAGCCGTTAATGTCAATATTCTAGCCTTCTTATTGAATGTATCAGAACCAAGGAGTGGGAGGAGGAAACAGAGATGGATGAGCGATAGGAGGGGACAGGCAGAGAGAGACAGACAGAGTGAGAGATAGATAGATAAAGAGAAACCAGAAAGAGCGGTTAATCCTTACAAGTGTCTGTGGGTGACGACTAAGAAACTGAATATATCTATGAAAATGAAGGATGTCTTTATCATAAAGATAAGTTCAACATCAATGCAGTACACACTGTATCTATTGGAATGTCAATCTGACCATACAGTATGTCGACTGAAAACATACACAATGAATTATAGCCGTTCACACAAGAAAGTGTAAAAGCAAAACATTAACTCACTCTGGGTTAAACAAACTTTTAAAGAAAATAGCACTTAACTGAAACCTTGTATTTACTTTGAGTTCTGAAGAGGAGAATGTTGCCGTTAAAGTGTTTACAGAGAGAAGGAATTTGAAAGAAAGTAGAGAAGAAGGGTAACAGATGGCCAGCAGAGGTTTTAATGCCGTAGCCGAACTGTTGCGCTTTGGTAAATCTCTGGGTTATAATCAGTGTTATGTAAACTGCAGACTGGCTGCACTGCAACGCCTGCCTGCCCTCTACTCACACAACACAACACCATACACTGTTACTCTCTACAAGCAAGACTCCCATTGAATCACCCACAACAAACAGACTGCTGGCTGGAAACGTTATCCATCAATGATGCATTGCATATGCATTCATTTGTTTTGCTTAACTGAGTCATTTATAGCTTAAGTCGTGAATGCCTTTTCTTTCCTCTGTTGAATATTTGTGGCAGCGATAGATAATATATTACTGATATAAAGAAGTTCTATTGGATCTAGTACATTTATAACATGAGGTGAAACACATGTCAAACACCACCATCTTATTGTGAAGGCATTGGAGGGATACAGTCCGTTTTCAGGAGTCCCACAGTCAGTCCTCTTACAGCAGACTATAGGTTAACAGTCCGATGTGTCTATAGGACATGAAGATCAATAAGATCTGAGGGATAGTGAGGAATCGGGCTAACCTTTTACTCCCAACAGACTCTTTGTCAATAGGAGTACAACAGTGTGATGAGAGACTGAGGATACATCCCAAATAACACCCTTTTTGCTTTTTAGTCCAACCCTATTTCCTATAGGGCTTTAGATTGCCTACGTTATATGGTGACGAATAGGCTGAGCTTGTGCACACATGACCCTCTGATTAGCATGTTAAGCTATTCACAATGTAGCTTCACAGTACTACCTGGAAGCCTACATGTTTGAATATGAAGCTAGTCACACTGTACCATAACAGTACTACCCAGTAGCTTACAGGTTTGAATGTTGTGTTATATTTTGTTTATTTTTTTACCTGTTATTTTACCAGGCAAGTTGACTGAGAACACTTTCTCATTTGTAGCAACGGCCTGGGGGAAGGGAGTGAGAGGAGGGGGAGAGGGGAATGAATGAGCCATTTGAGAGATAGGGATGATTAGGTTGCCATCATGGTATGAGGGCCAGATTGGAAATTTGTCCAGGACACCGGGATTAACACCCCTACTCTTACGAATAGTGACATAGGATCTTTAGTGAGCACAGAGAGTCAGGACACCCGATTTAACATCTCATCCAAAAGACCGCACTCTACGCAGGGCAGATGTCCCCATCACTGCCCTAGGGCATTGGGAATGGTCTTTAGACCAGAGGGAAGAGTGCCCCCTACTGGCCCTCCAACACCACTTCCAGCAGCACTGGTCTTCCATCCAGGGAATAACCAGGCCCGACCCTGCTTAGCTTTATAAGCAAACCAGCAGTGTAATACAGGGCTCTATGCTGCAGACTTAATGTGAAGCTAGTCACAATGTAGCATCACAGTACTACCCAGAAGTCTACAGGTTTGAATGTGAAGCTAGTCACACTGTAGCATCACAGTACTACCCAGAAGCCTACAGGTTTGAATGTTAAGCTAGTCACACTGTAGCATCACAGTACTACCCAGAAGTCTACAGGTTTGAATGTTAAGCTAGTCACACTGTAGAATCACAGTACTACCCAGAAGTCTACAGGTTTGAATGTTAAGCTAGTCACAATGTAGCATCACAGTACTACCCAGAAGTCTACAGGTTTGAATGTTAAGCTAGTCACAATGTAGCATCACAGTACTACCCAGAAGTCTACAGGTTTGAATGTTAAGCTAGTCACACTGTAGCATCACAGTACTACCCAGAAGTATACATGTTTGAATGTTAAGCTAGTCACAATGTAGCATCACAGTACTACCCAGAAGTCTAC
>JACXGM010029146.1:0-13734 GCA_016801145.1 Umbra pygmaea
AACCACTGGTAAATGGTTTACTGACCATGGTATTACTGTGCTCAATTGGCCTGCCAACTCTCCTGACCTGAACCCCATAGAGAATCTGTGGGATATTGTGAAGAGGAAGTTGAGAGACGCAAGACCCAACACTCTGGATGAGCTTAAGGCCGCTATCGAAGCATCCTGGGCCTCCATCATACCTCAGCAGTGCCACAGGGTGATTGCTTCCATGCCACGCCGCATTGAAGCAGTCATTTCTGCAAAAGGATTCCCGACCAAGTATTGAGTGCATAACTGAACATAATTATTTGAAGGTTGACTTTTTCTTCTTTTTTTGTATTACAAACACTTCTTCTATTGGTCAGATGAAATATGCTAATTCTTTGAGATAGGAATTTTGGGTTTTCATGAGCTGTATGCCAAAATCATCAGTATTAAAACAATAAATTACCTGAAATATTTCAGTTGGTGTGCAATGAATCTAAAATATATGAAAGTTAAATTTTCCTCATTACATTATGGAAAATAATGAACTTTATCACAATATGCTAATTTCTTGAGAAGGACCTGTAATTTGGCCTTTGTGTCACCTCATATTTCTACCCCAGTGAAACTGGAAGTAATGGATTACCACTTAAGTGTTCCTACTTACTCAGCTGAATTTAATATCTTTCAAATATGAATGTGAATGTACTTCAGTGGGATGTTACTGAAGAATTTCTAGTAGTTTTAATAATTGCGGTTCACATGTTTTGGAGTATTATTTTTATTATTTGTTTTTCTCAATAATTGTACTTAAATTTTCAAGGTTTAATTTTTTGTGAAAAATTTGAATGAAAACTTCAAGAGGATAAACAAATTACCTTACAGCCCATTTTGGTTATATTTACCAAGGGCGCAATTATTAATGAGGATACTTTGTGAGACCTGATCATTATGTTGGAGCATTATTATTATTATTATTATTATTATTTTTATTTATTATACAACACATTATTATGGTCAAGAAATACATTTTTGTCTAAGAGCTGCTGAAGTAGCCTGTTTATCTGGTATGTGTGCAGAGTAACAGTTCCCAGACAAGACAAGATATTGGTCTCAGAATGTAAACAAACTGAATCTCAGCCTTCTGATCTGGTCTTTAGCTCACATCCCAGGATGAATATCAGGAGATGGGGCGGTCCATGGAAATTCACCCTGAGGACACGTAAGTGAAAATGTCAGAAGGATACATGAACACTTGGTCTATATTGGTTGACATGGTGTAATTTGTTGCATGTTGCTGTGTGTTGCTGTGAATTTTGAAATTTTAATGCAATGAAATGCACTACAAAATGAAATGCACTACAAAATGAAATGCACTACAAAATGAAATGCACTACAAAATGAAATGCACTACAAAATGAAACGCACTACAAAATGAAACGCACTACAAAATGAACCGCACTACAAAATGAAACGCACTACAAAATGAAATGCACTACAAAATGAAATGCACTACAAAATGAAACGCACTACAAAATGAAATGCACTACAAAATAAAATGCACTACAAAATGAAACGCACTACAAAATGAAACGCACAACAAAATGAAACGCACTACAAAATTAAATGCACTACAAAATTAAATGCACTACAAAATTAAATGCACTAAAAAAGAATTGTAATTTTTTAGCGTGGCAGCTGATGAGCTGGAGAGAAAAGAGAGAGCATTCCCTCTGAAGAACGCCTCAGTAGACTCCTCCTGGAGAAGCAGCCAGCTGTCACACATCAACTACTATGGAGGATACCTGGGCGGGGGTCACCTGGGGGGGACATGTGAGTTCAGACCAAATATGAGAGGGGTAGAGTCACTTAAGGAGTGAATTTAATAACTCAGCTTTGCACTCTTTTCCTCCTCAGTGAAACAGAGCGGACTAGAGCCATACCTTAGGAAGGGCCAGGGAGACCACGCCCCCTCAGACCACACCCCCTTAGACCCCAGATTCCCTGGTCTTCAACTCCCTCCCCTTGTCCTGGGGCCACTGGTCAGCCTGCACCAGGACACACCAAGCCAGAAACGAGAGGAAAGCCTGGGGAGAAAGCGGGTGCCACTGATACATGAGGCTGGTGTCAGCTCACAGGGTCCAGCCCAGATTCAGCCTGACAGGCAGACCCAAAACAATCCAGCTCAGATCTACTCTTCAGCCCAGCACCTTCCAGAGAGGCTCCAGCCAGGGAGGGTCCCGCTAGATGTCTCCCAGCCAGTGAGACCAGGGCCTAGGCTGCTGTCAGTGCTGCTCCCCCCTGGCCATGTGGAGGAGGGGAAGCAGAATACCTATGGTATGTTTCATCTTAAATGTTATTTTAAAACCCTAATCTTTTGATGCGCAATGTTATCGTCATTCAGTATGACCATTCACTGTTGCTATTCAGTTACATCACATTAGTAGCAGGCTTATCAATCCTGTTGTAGCAAGAGCTCAGAAACAAACTAAATCAAAGCTCACCTCGTAAGATGTTGGTTGAAATCATTTATCAATCCATCTTCATGCGCTTATCAGGGGTTGAGTCGCGGGGGAAGCAGCTCCAGCAGGGGAACCCAAACTTCCTTTTCTTGAACCACATTAGCCAGCTCCGACTGGGGGATCCCGAGGCGTTCCCAGGCCAGGTTGAAGATATAATCACGCCACCTAGTTCTGGGTCTTCCCCCGAGGCCTCCTCCCAGCTGGATGTGCCTGGAAATCCTCCCTAGAGAGGCGCCCAGCGGGAATCCTTACCAGGTGCCTGAACCACCTTTCGATGCACACACCCTCTGGTCCCCTTTTTTGAACAGGGGAACCACCATCCCGGTCTGTCACTCTTTTGGCATTGTCCCAGACTTCCACGCAATGTTGAAGAGGTGTGTCATCCAAGACTGACCCTCCACACCCAGAGCTTTCAGCATTTCTGGACAGATCTCATCAATCCCTGGTGTTTTGTCACTGTGGAGTTGTTTAACTACCTCAGTGACTTCCACCAGAAATTGACAACAATCCCCCATCATCCTCTGGCTCTGCCTCTAATATAGAGGGCATATTAGTTTGATTCAGGAGTTCCTCAAAGTGCTCCTTAAACCACCCTATTACCTCCTCAGTTGAGGTCAACAGCGTCCCAACCTTACTGTATACAGCTTGGATGGTTCCCCGCTTCCCCCTCCTGAGGTGGCGAATGGTTTTCCAGAAGCACCTTGGTGCCAAACAAAAGTCCTTCTCCATGTCTTCTCCAAACTTCTCCCAAACCTGCTGCTTTGCATCTGTCACGCAGAGGCTACAGCCCTTCGGGCCCTTCGGTACCCTGCAACTGCATCCGGAGTCCTTGATAACATATTCCGGAAAGAGACACCTGTGGTAATTAGTTTCCCAAGTGAGCCCAATTAAAGGAAAAATACGTAAGAAGGATGTTCCACATTATTATGCAGGCCACAGGTTTTATATGGGAAAGAAAAAGGATCTCTTTTTCAATGAATTCCAATTTGCAAAATAATATGGAACAGGGTGTAAATTACCCCACAAACCGCAGACTCCCTTTGCTAAGATAATCCACCTCACAAGTGTGGCATATCAAGATGCTGATTAAACAACATGATTATTGCACAGGTGTGCCTTAGACTGGCCACAATAAAAGGCCACTCTAAAATGTGCCGTTTCATCACACACCACAATGCCACAGATGTCGCAAGGTTTAAGGGAGCGAAACTGACAACTCCCACGCAGTGATATAAAGCCACAACAGGTGGATTCTGCACCACGGCCTACTGAGTTGTTTGTGATTCTACTATTGCTCCCGCAAGTTTCTTAGAATACATTTGTGTTACGATTGAGATGTATATTGTCAGTCTTGTAGTAGCCAGGCGTATGCCCTGTATATGTCTACCGTTTTCTATGCCGCAATAAGAATATATATATATATATATATATATATATACATACAGTGCCTTGCAAAAGTATTTGGCCCCCTTGAACATTTCGACCTTTTGCCACATTTCAGGCTTCAAACATAAAGATATAAAACTGTAATTTTTTGTGAAGCAACAACAAGTGGGACACAATCATGAAGTGGAACAAAATTTATTGGATATTTCAAACTTTTTTTACCAATAAAAACTGACAAATTGGGCGAGCAAAATTATTCAGCCCCTTTACTTTCAGTGCAGCAAACTCTCTCCAGAAGTTCAGTGAGGATCTCTGAATGATCCAATGTTGACCTTAATGACTAATGATGATAAATAGAATCCACCTGTCTGTAATCAAATCTCCATATACATGCACCTGCCCTGTGATAGTCTCAGAGGTCCGTTGAAAGCACAGAGAGCATCATGAAGAACAAGGAACACACCAGGCAGGTCCGAGATACTGTTGTGGAGAAGTTCAAAGACGGATTTGGATACAGAAAGATTTCCCAAGCTTTAAACATCCCAAGGAGCACTGGGCAAGCAATAATATTGAAATGGAAGGAGTATCAGACCACTGCAAATCTACCAAGACCCGGCCGTCCCTCTAAACTTTCAGCTCATACAAGGAGAAGACTGATCAGAGATGCAGCCAAGAGGCCCATGATCACTCTGGATGAACTGCAGCTGAGGTGGGCGAGTCTGTCCATAGAACAACAATCAGTCGTATACTGCACAAATCTGGCCTTTATGGAAGAGTGGCAAGAAGAAAGCCATTTCTGAAAGATATCCATAAAAACTGTTGTTTAAAGTTTGCCACAAGCCACCTGGGAGACACACCAAACATGTGGAAGAAGGTATTCTGGTCAGATGAAACCAAAATCAAACTTTTTGGCAACAATGCAAAACGTTATGTTTGGCGTAAAAGCAACACAGCTATTCACCCTGAACACACCATCCCCACTGTCAAACTGGCAGTGTATAATAATATATATATAAAATAATGGTGGAGGCATCATGGTTTGGGCCTGCTTCTCTTCAGCAGGGACAAGGAAGATGGCTGAAAATGATAAGAAGATGGATGGAGCCAAATACAGGACCATTCTGGAAGAACCTGATGGAGTCTGCAAAAGACCTGAGACTGGGACGGAGATTTGTCTTCCAACAAGACAATGATCCAAAACATAAAGCAAAATAGAATGGAATGGTTCACAAATAAACATATCCAGGTGTTAGAATGGCCAAGTCAAAGTCCAGACCTGAATCCAATCGAGAATCTGTGGAAAGAACTGAAAACTGCTGTTCAAAAACGCTCTCCATCGAACCTCACTGAGCTCGAGCTGTTTTGCAAGGAGGAATGGGTAAAAATTTCTGTCTCTCGATGTGCAAAACTGATAGAGACATACCACAAGCGACTTACAGCTGTAATCGCAGCAAAAGGTGGCGCTACAAAGTATTAACTTTGTACGCCCAATTTTTCAGTTTTTTATTTGTTAACAAAGTTTGAAATATCCAATAAATTTGTTCCACTTCATGATTGTGTCCCACTTGTTGTTGATTCTTAACAAAAAATTACAGTTTCATATCTTTTTGTTTGAAGCCTGAAATGTGGCAAATGGTCGAAAAGTTCAAGGGGGCCGAATACTTTCAAAAGGCACTGTATATATATATATATATTTGGGTGCAGCTCCAAGTATTGTATATTAGCTCCTCCTGTAACTACATTGTGTATATACCATTTGGATTTGTTATTAAATGAGTGAAAGTGAATAATGCTTCTTGGATTGGGTCTCCACTGTCTTTACACTGCCCACACTGTGACTCTATGTCTTCGATTTTGTGTATACTTTTTGTTTTCTTGGTGCTTAAATTTGATCCACAGATGTGTATATAACATTATTATTTAATTTCTCTCTTCTCTATGTCATGTCATGATGGCGCCACAGATGATAGCCTTGGTGTGTTGGTGCACAACGTTTTGTCTTATTTTCTCTGTTAAAAATCAGTTCTTTAAGACAATTCTCACCATACCAGTTTAAAAATGTTTACATTTCTCTGATCTATGTACAAAAAAGACAAAAAGAAAAAAATCCATGTCTATTTAAACTTACTTGGCAATAAACCTCTTTCTAATTAAATTGTTATTCACATTTATTCCATCAGGAAAAGCAGCAGGAGGAACAGAAACCTCTGGAACTCGCTCTGAGGAAGGATGCAGCCAGACAGGCCCTGAGATTGACAGAGAAGGTCCCATCCATGACAGAGAAGGTCCCATCCATGACAGAGAAGGTCCCATCCATGACAGAGAAGGTCTCATCCATGACAGAGAAGGTCTCATCCATGACAGAGAAGGTCCCATCATACTAGAACCTGTTGAAGGTACATTATATTACTGAGAGCAGACATAATCATTTAAAGTCCAAGATAGGGACACAACCAGATATCACAGAAATACTTAGAGATTGTTGGGTCCCAGATCTATATGCATTGTGATGACTATTCCAGATCTATATGCAATGTGTTGACTATTCCAGATCTATATGCATTGTGATGACTATTCCAGATCTATATGCATTGTGTTGACTATTCCAGATCTATATGCATTGTGTTGACTATTCCAGATCTATATGCATTGTGTTGACTATTCCAGATCTATATGCATTGTGATGACTATTCCAGATCTATATGCATTGTGATGACTATTCCAGATCTATATGCCTTCTGTTGACTATTCCAGATCTATATGCATTGTGATTACTGTTCCAGATCTATATACAATGTGATGACTATTTCAGCTTGATATGCATTGTTTTGACTGTTCCAGATCTATATGCATTGTTTTGGCTATTTCAGACATTGTGCATTGTAATAACTATTCCAGACTGTATACAACAGATCGATATGCATTGATTTGACTATTCCAGATCTATATGCATTGTGATGACTATTCCAGATCTATATGCCTTCTGTTGACTATTCCAGATCTATATGCATTGTGATTACTATTCCAGATCTATATACAATGTGATGACTATTTCAGCTTGATATGAATTGTTTTGACTGTTCCAGATCTATATGCATTGTTTTGGCTATTTCAGACATTGTGCATTGTAATAACTATTCCAGACTGTATGCAACAGATCTTTATTCATTGATTTGACTCTTCCAGATCTATATGCATTGTGATGACTATTCCAGATCTATATGCCTTCTGTTGACTATTCCAGATCTATATGCATTGTGATGACTATTCCAGATATATATATGCAATGTGATGACTATTCCAAATATATATATATGCAATGTTATGACTATTTCAGCTTGATATGCATTGTTTTGACTGTTCCAGATCTATATGCATTGTTTTGGCTATTTCAGACATTGTGCATTGTAATAACTATTCCAGACTGTATGCAACAGATCTATATGCACTGATTTCACTATTCCAGATCTATATACATTGTGTTGACTATTCCAGATCTATATGCATTGTGTTGACTATTCCAGATCTATAGGCATTGTGATGACTATTCCAGATCTATATGCATTGTGATGACTATTCCAGATCTATATGCCTTCTATTGACTATTCCAGATCTATATGCACTGATTTGACTATTCCAGATCTATATGCATTGGGATGACTATTCCAGATCTATATGCATTGGGATGACTATTCCAGATCTATAAGCATTGGGATGCCTATTCCAGATCTATATACATTCGGATGACTATTCCAGATCTATATGCATTCGGATGACTATTCCAGATCTATATGCCTTCTGTTGACTATTCCAGATCTATATACATTGTGATAACAATTCCAGATCTATATGCAATGTGATGAGTATTTCCGCTTGATATGCATTGTTATGACTGTTCCAGATCTATATGCATTGTTTTGACTATTTCAGACTTTGTGCATTGTAATAACTATTCCAGACTGTATACAACAGATCTACATTTACTGATTTGACTATTACAGATCTATATGCATTGTTTTGTCTATTCCAGATCTATATACATTGGGTATGACTATTCCAGATCTATATGCATTATTTTGACTATTCCAGATCTACATGCATTGTTTTGATTATTCCAGATCTATATGCATTGTGATGACTATTCCAGATCTAGATCATGGTTAAAATAATGAAGTCCTCTCAACTATACAATAATAATAATATTAATACTGAACTGAAATCCGCAACAAAATGTACAGTTTCAGAAAACAAAATGTAAAGTTTTGGTCAAAAGTTTTGGGAAGACACAAATACAAATGTTCACAAAGTCTGCTGCCTCAGTGTTGATGATGGCAATTTGCAAATACTCCAGAATGTCATGAAGTGTTCAGATGAATTGCAATGAATTGCAAAGTCCCTCTCTGCCATGAAAATTAACTTAACTCCCCCCCCCAAGAAAAACATGTCCACTGCATTTCAGCCCTGCCACAAAAGGACCAGCTGCCATCATGTCAATGAGTGTTGACGAGAACAAGGCTGGAAATCCTTCTGTCATGATGATTGAGTTAGAATAACACACTAGATGCTTTAAAATAACAAAATCATTATTCTTTCTCTGTCAACCATGGTTACCTGAAAGGAAACAAGTGCCATCAACATTGCTTTGCACAAAAAGGACTTCACAGGCAAAGATTTTACTGCTAGTAAGATTGCACATAAATTAACCATTTATCGGATCATCAAGAACAAGGAGAGAGGATTATAAATTGTGAAGAAGGCATCAGGGCACCCAAGAAAGTCTAGCAAGTGCCGAGACCCTCTCCAAAAGTTGATTCAGCTGTGGGATCGGGGCAGCACTAGTGCAGAGCTTGCTTATGAATGGCAGCAGGCAGTTGTAAGTGCATCTGCACACACAGTGAGACGAATACTTTTGAAGGAAAAGCCTGGTGACAAGAAGGGCAGCAAAGAAGCCACTCCTTCCCAGGAAAAACATCTGGAACAGACTGATATTCTGCAAAAGATACAGGGATTGGACTGTTGAGGACTGGGGTAAAGTCATTTTATCTGATGAATCCCATATCCCGTTGGTCATCCAGAAATCACCTTGTCTGGAGAAGACAAGGTGTGCACTACCATCAGTCCTGTGTCATGCCAACAGTAAAAAATCCTGAGGCCATTCATGTGTTAGGTTGCTTCTCAGCCAAGAAAGTGTGCTCACTCACAATGTCGCCTAAGAACACAGCCATGAATAAAGAATGGTACCAACACATCCTTAAAGAGCGCCTTCTCCCAACCATCTAAGAACAGTTTGATGACCAATGCCTTTTCCAGCATGTTGGAGCACCTTGCAAAATTGTTAAGTATGTGACTCAGTGAAAAAAACATCAAATTTTGGGTCCATGGCCAAGAAACTCCCCAGACCTTAATCCCATTGAGAACTTGGGGTCGATCCTCAAGAGAAAAAAACCCCACAAATTCTGACAAACTCCAAGCATTGATCATGAAAGAATGAGCTGCCATCAGTCAGGATGTGGCCCAGAAGTTAATTGACAGCACGCCAGGGCAGATTACAGAGGTCTTGTAAAAGAAGGGTCAACACAGCAAATATTGACTCTGCATAAACTTCATGTAATTGTCAATAAAAGCCTTTGAATCTTATGGACTGCTTGTAATTATACTTCAGTATAACATAGTAACTACTGACAAAAAGATCTAAGAACACTAAAGCAGCAAACTTTGTGGAGACCAATACAAAAGTTATTCTTAAAACATTTGACCACAAATGTAGGTATTTACATAATGTTGAAACATTAATTACGTTCAAGTCACATGTTCTCTATGAAACAACTGTTGACTGAATGACTCTAAATTAAAGCGGATGGGTGTATAGTAGAACAGGGGGGTGTAAAAATGAATGGTAGGTCAACTTGCCTGGTAAAATATTGGTAAATAAATTGTACTAATAATAAGGTTTAACTATTCAGATAATGAGGTTGGCCAGTTTGATGAATGGTAGGTGAAACCATAACACCACAGGTTATTAAGTGGGCCAGCTTGATGAATGTTACATCTAACCATAACACTACAGATAATGAGGTAGGCCAGCTTGATGAATGGTAGGTCTAACCATAACGCCACAGGTTATGAGGTAGGCCAGCTTGATGAATGTTAGGTCTAACCATAACACAACAGAAATGAGGTAGGCCCATTTGATGAATGGTAGGTCTAACCATAACACAACAGATAATGATGTAGGCCAGCTTGATGAATGGTAGGTCTAACCATAACACTACAGATAATGAGGTAGGCCAGCCACATTACCCTCAGTAGACTTACTCAAGCATTCACTATTATGGAGCAACCAGCTTTTAATTTCTGACACTCTCCCCACTCTTCCAGAGCACGCTGCCCCCCTGGGTATGCTAGCACCTCTGGCTGGGCGCCTGAGAGGTCCTGGAAAACAGAGCTCCATGGCCGTCTACAGGGACAGACCTGACCTCCATGCCCAGTGGGACCCCTCAGATCCTGGGAGGACTGTGGTCAGAGGTAGCCTGCCCCTGGAGCTCAGAGGTATGTTTCCCTGATACTTGGTTTCAAACGTCTGGTATGTGTATATTATCAGTCAGCTAGTCTCCCACTGATGTTGTACAAATTGTAATACATTAAATATATTCTGGATATTGTGTAGTCCTGCAGAACTGTACACATGCTGACTTGCCAAACAATTGAAAAACATAATTTGTTAATGTAAAAATAATTAACCCTCCAGCTGTTTTCTTGGTTTTCTTGATGTACACAATCCTGATCGTCGATAGAAAAGGCAAATCAATTATTTCTTCATGTTTAATGTTAACACCACTTATCCAGTTAGCCAGGTACAGTCGCAAGCTGCCACTGGACAGTGGACTATGCTTACAGCTAATATTTTCAATAGATTCTACATTAGCTTAATTAACAACATTGTTTTCTTGACAGTGTTTAAGGAAAGGAGCTCCATTGACTACCTTCTGTACAATACAACTTACTTCTTCCAAAATGGAAATAAATCCTTTATTTTCTGGAAGGCTGGATAATAATAAAGGAACTAGCCTCTTAAATCAGAGCATATTAGAGGAGTGGCATCACAAAGCTATCAGTCAGTGTAACAACTGACTTTTCTGTTTCCCAAATAGCAATTTTTTCACTATAGAGACATTTCAGACAGCCTCTGTGTGTGTTTAGAGTGGCAAAAACAGACAGGCACAGCACTGGGCACCTTGATCATGGGTCCTGATGGGGAGATAATTCAGATGTCTGTGTGGGACCCTCCCAACATGGCCACAGCTGAGGACCAGGTCACACTAGAGCACTGTGTTAGGTCTGGGACGCTGAGGTCACCTGGCCCCTCTCAGGAAGGTAAAGGCTATACACTATGGCTTGATTCAATCTCAGCTACTGTAAATGTTTACATTTCAGAGGACATCCTATTTTTCCATGTTAATTATATAGAATGTATTCAACATACACTAAAATACATACTAAGTACTTTGTTCTTTACTCTGGTGACCTGTGTTTTATATTGGTTTGACATTTGTGTGACCCCAGTGTAATGTGTGACTACTGTGTGACCCCAGTGTAATGTGTGACTACTGTGTAATGTGTGACTACTGTGTGACCTGTGGTTAATGTGTGACCTGTGTGTAATGTGTGTCCTGTGTATGACCTCTGTTTAACCTGTGTGTGACCTTCCATGTCTGAACTGTGTGTGACCTCTGTATAACCTGTATTTGACCTTCCATGTCTGAACTAAATGTGTAACCTATTCGGGTCTTTCTGTGTGACCTGTGTTACCAGCTGTACCGGGTCTGGCCCCAGAAGGGAAGATACCCTGGGTCCTACTGAGGCAAACAGAGCCTATAAACACAGGTCAGTGCCAACCCCCGAAAACTTGGTTGCGACCAAATCAATCATATTGTGATGTCATTGATGAGAGCGCACATGGCAACGATATTAATGTCAGTTACTAAAAGCGTGCAACAGAAAAGGAGCAAGCTAAGAAAAGTTTAGATAGAAAAGATTGATTAAGACTTCTATTAAGACTTTCTATAAGGCTAGATAGAAAGATTGATTAAGACTTCTATACTCTCTGTTAAGTCTACCAAAACAGAACATAAAAAAATCTGAATAGAACATATCCAAATACGACAAGTCGGTCCCGTAGTTTTCCAGATGCGACCATGTAACAACAACTGCAACCATCCAATAGCAACTTAGCAGACTTACCAGGTGCCAACACAATGCCAACACGACGCCAACACGACGCCAACACGACGCCAACACGACGCCAACACGACGCCAACACGACGCCAACACAAAACCAACACCGACTGATCCTCTGCCCTCGTCCCCCGGCTTGAGCACGCCTGAACCCCCAAGAATGCCCCTCGACCTTGGTGAGGATAAACCAAATCAGGTTAAGACATTTTCCATTTCTTTGCAGCAACCAGAAATGGTCATTTGTTGCGTCATAGTATACTGTACAGGAGTGGTTGGAATACTCTGTGGAAACAGATGCTACGTTTTGTTTTTCACGCAGAAAATACTTAATTTCATCATCAGACTCCGTTTTAAAGGGCTTCAGTGATTGGAAGCATGCAGTAGAGGCGGGAAAATGTCTAAACCAACATGCAGTGTCAAAAGAACGTATGACAAGTATGGCGTTCTGGAAAGAGAGAAAGAAAATGACTAAAAGTGGACCGGAGATTTCCACCCTAGTTAAAAGTAACCACTTAACTAGGAATCGCTACTATCTCTCTATAGTGGACATGGTTGAATTTCTTGTAGTGAATCATTTGCTGCTCAGGGGAAGCACAGATGCATTTGGTAGTCTAACAGAGGGTGGACTTTTCCTTTCATTATTTGAAAATACCCTCCGCAAAGACCCAGAGCTTAGGAGTGTTGTACAGACAATTCCACGCAATGCAACATACACGACATTCAAAATGACGTTATTGCAAACATGAGCTGTCTGGTGACGGAAGAAATTGTTTGAGAAGCTGCAGACTCATTGTACACCATCAAAGTAGGGACACGTGACCCAACCGGAATGAAAAATATTTCCATTATCGTTCGCTTTGTCAAGGACAATTATCAAGTTGCAACTACTTTCCATGACAACAACTGAAAAAAGGAATGCCCAAGCTCTGACCAACAAAGTAATTGCAGATCTTGAAAAGACTGGGCTCAGTACTTCTAAAATATTGAGTCAGGTGTATGATGGGGCCTCACTTATGTCTGGGAAAAACGGAGGAGTACAGAAAATCTTGCAGGACAAATCAGGAAGAGTGATTGCTTCAATCATCAACTCCAGCTTGTGTGTGACAAAATAGTGAAGAGGCATCATAGTGGTGTGCAGTCAGCTAGAAAGAGAGACAAACTAATGAAGAGGCATCATAGAGTGGTGCGCAGTCCGCTAGAAAGAGTGAGAAAATAATGAAGAGGCATCATAGAGTGGTGTGCAGTCAGCTAGAAAGAGTGAGAAACTAATGAAGAGGCATCATAGAGTGGTGTGCAGTCAGCTAAGAAAGAGTGAAAAAATAGTGAAGTGGCATCATAGTGGTGTGCAGTCAGCTAGAAAGAGTGACAAACAAGTGAAGTGGCATCATAGAGTGGTGCGCAGTCAGATAGAAAGAGTGACAAAATAGTGAAGAGGCATTAGAGTGGTGTGCAGTCAGCTAGAGTGACAAACTAATGAAAAGGCATCATAGAGTGGTGCGCAGTCAGCTAGAAACAGTGACAAAATAGTGAAGAGGCATCAGAGTGGTGTGCAGTCAGCTAGAAAGAGTGACAAACTAATGAAGAGGCATCATAGAGTGGTGCGCAGTCAGCTAGAAAGAGTGAC
>JACXGM010029147.1:0-13777 GCA_016801145.1 Umbra pygmaea
TCATGCTTCCATCTGCTGAAAAGCTTCATGGAGATGAAGATTTCATTTTTCAGCACGACCTGGCACCTGCTCACAGTGCCAAAACCACTGGTAAATGGTTTACTGACCATGGTATTACTGTGCTCAATTGGCCTGCCAACTCTCCTGACCTGAACCCCATAGAGAATCTGTGGGATATTGTGAAGAGGAAGTTGAGAAATGCAAGACCCAACACTCTGGATGAGCTTAACGCCGCTATCGAAGCATCCTGGACCTCCATCACACCTCAGCAGTGCCACAGGCTGATTGCCTCCATGCCACGCTGCATTGAAGCAGTCATATCTGCAAAAGGATTCCCGACCAAGTATTGAGTGCATAACTGAACATAATTTTTTGAAGGTTTACTTTTTCTTTTATCTTTTTGTATTACAAACACTTCTTTTATTGGTCAGATAAAAAATATGCTAATTCTTTGAGATAGGAATTTTGGGTTTTCATGAGCTGTATGCCAAAAAAAAAAATCATCAGTATTAAAACAATAAATGACCTGAAATATTTCAGTTGGTGTGCAATGAATCTAAAATAGGAAAGTTTAATTTTTATCATTACATTATGGAAAATAATGAACTTTATCAAAATATGCTAATTTCTTGAGAAGGACCTGTAGATGTTAGCGCTGTTGACATTACTTGTAATTCTGGTTTGCACAACTTGTACAGAACGTACACTTTATTATTTTCCACTGATTTTAAATAAAAGTTGTAACTAATAAACACATTTTTCTGAAATGGGTCTGTCTTTCGATGTCGACGGCTCCTCTAACTTGAGTTATGATTCTTGTCAAGAAACTACACAGGCATTTGGATGATAGTGACAGTGGACAAACAAATGAACTGCTTGTCAAATTAAAACAGGCTATCATAAAATATTTGCATTGTTTGCATGATAAAATAAAATCAGCTAATCCTCAACAATGTAACTATAATCTGTTTACACATTTTTTTATTGTAATCTGGGCTGATTATCATGTAATCTGTTACTACCCAACCCTGGAAATATGTTCTCGCCTCTTTGTTCTTGTTAAGAGTCTCACTGCTGAGTTCTGGATTAGTTAAATCTTCTCTATAGACTTTTTTGGGAGACCTGTAAGAGGGCATTACAATAGTCCAGTTGTGATAAATTAGATATGTTAATTAGTTTCTCTGCAACTTTCTGGGTTATGAATGGTCTAAATTTAGCTATATTTCTGAGGCGAAAACAAGAGTTTTTAGTCACATTGTTAAGATGGGAGGTAAAACCTGTCAGTGTTTATGATAAACACCTAGGCTCCTTCAGGTTTGATCGGGGAAGTCAGGTTACCAAGGCTTGTACTGATTTTCTCCCTTTTGACTTTGGGGCCAATTAACAGGATTTCTGTTTTATCCTCATTTAATTTTAGGAAGTTAGCACTCATCCAATAATTTATGGCAATTAAGCACCGTTCACGGTTAAGGGTGTGTTTAAAGAGAGGGAGACTCGAATAGGCAGTTTGTGATAAAGCGTTCATAATTTTTTCCAGTTCAGTGAATATCCAAAAGGGCAAACTCATAGACAGCAGAGCGTTCGTACTAACATACCTATATTCCTCAAACTCTTAACAATGGTGTGGACACTGACAACAGGTACTGACTTCAGAGTTTACGCCTAATTTACTGCAACCTCATACATATCACAATACATTGTTTGAAGCTCTCAGATATCAATGTAAGCAGAAATCAAATACATGAACTAAAACACAACCAAACGTGACTTAGGTGGGGGATAACCTCCAATAACACTCCACGCTCTCCTCCTGGGCAGGGCTGCTTATAATGGCACACTGATCACTTCAAGAAGACACAGCTGTTTGTAATACATAATCAGAACCTTCTACATGATTCCAGCTTTCTCCCAGTCCCTACTACAGCTCCCAGCAGCCCTGGCCAGGAAGAGGCGTGTCCAACCCTGAAAGGGGACATGTTTCAGAATTAAAGCACAAACAAAACCACCATGTAAAGACACTGAATCAAGGGATTAAACCAGCGGCGGTTGGTGGATCTTAATTGGGGAGGGCGGGCTCATGTTAAGCTCGGGACCGGAGCGAATGGAACGGTGCACAACCCACCAAACCCATTGTGCGATACTGTGCGATACCGTTCCGTTTCCTCCAGTTTGGACAGTACTATGAGCCAGTGCCCCCAAATTAAGATCCACCGACCGCCGCTGGATTAAACATATGAAATAGAACAAAACCTAAACAGGAAATCAATACTAAATGAAGGAGTCCATTCTCAGTCTTTTGCCCCCACTGGTCTGGGCGTTACAGCACCTAAAGAGTGAGCTTATTGCATCTATGTCATCTGGCTCTAAAGAAATGTATAGCTGTGTGTCATCCGCATAGCTGTGGAAATTAAAATTGTGTTCTCTGATGACGTCATCTGGTGGAAGCATGTATAGTGAAAAAAGTAGTGGAGCCAGACAGCTTTCTTGTGCAACACAGCATAGTATATCATGTTCCTCGGATACATGTTCACCAAGAGTGACAAAGAGTTTTCTGCCTGTAATGTAGGTTTAAAACCATCTGATTAACCCAGTTTTTGAGATGACGTAGTAGACTATCATGATCAATGGTGTCGAATGCTGCACTCAACTGGTTGATCTTCTGCTTGGCCTCTACTATAACTTTCCTGCTCTCCTCTTGCAGCTCCCGCTTCTCCTTCTCCAGGGACTCCCCCAGGCTCTGGGCCTTGGCTCTTTACTGCTCCATAGGGGAGTTGGCTGTCCTCCGCTGCCCTGCCAGCTCCTTACCCATGTCCCAGTCTGCTTCAGGTGGCCACTCAGAACATCAGTGTCTACTTCTTAACCCTGGAGACCTCTGAGGCCCATGGCATTGAAGGGGGAGCTCAACGACACATTGCCACCATCTCCACTGACCTGCGGCAGCTTGAGGGAGGTTACCTCCAGTTGGGCAGCACTCAGCTGATCACTGGTCTTCTGGAGGATGACAGCCTGATTCTCGAGCTGCCTCTTGGCATCAATCAGCTGCAAGTCATGTTTTCTGACCAGCAGGTGGCATTGTTCCAACTTATGCTCCAGTCTCTTCTGCAGCTGGCTGATCTCTCTCCTGCTTCTCTAATTGGGAGTTGAGACGCTGCTGGGGGTCCATCTCTGACCGCTCCAGTGTGGCCTGTATGGTCTGCACGCTCTCTTTCTCCTGAGTCAGCCTGGAATCCCCTAGCTTCTGCTTGTTTCTTTCCTTCCAGAGACTCTTAGTCAGACCCTGTGCCTTGCGGTGTTTCTCCTGTGCCACCTTACGATCCTGGGTCATGGTGCGAACCATCTGTTCATTCTTCTGGGCTGCAGCCACCATATTCTGTTCCTTTTCCATCACCAAAGGCAATGGCTTCTTCTTCCCTTTAAAGTCATTTGGCATAACATTTCTGTAGTACTGAGCAGTGTGACCTAACTTGCCACATCTCCAACATTGTCAGAGAGGTTCCTTAGTGGAATTTTGCTGAGGCTGTGCTTTTATTTGGGACTCTTTGGGTACCCCCATATGTAGATTGGACCTCTTCAAAACGCTCTATCAGTGCATCTGGGTCTGCTGCTTCTCCAGTAATGCTTTAATCTCTGTCCATTCTGACAATGTTGCTGTTACATCTGAGGATTTTGGGGCCAAATGTATTAATTTAGAGTCCATTAATTCACTGTACTGACTCCTATTATCACCATCTTCAACCCACCTTATTGCCTACTCCAGAACCTCCCACCAAGTAGTCCTGGAGTTAAGCCCTACTAACCTCTCGAGTTCCCTCTGCAATGACGCATCTCTCACATTTCGTATAAACTGGTCCCGCAACACCTGCCCGTGATTTGGACTTCATCTCGGTCACTAGAAAGTAGAGAATTCATTAAAAACATTAAGGCATGGGAGAACTCTCAGAGGTTCACTCTCCTTCTGTTTTCTTTCAAAAAACTGATGTTGTAAAGCTACAAAGGGTCGAAGATCACCATAAAGCCTCCTAAGGATTTAAAATATTTGTTCAGGGTTCTCTCTTTCATGACATGGCCAAAGGTTTACTTCAACTCGAGCCTCCCCTCCAAGGTGGTCTCACAGAAACCGCACCTTGTCCTTGTGGACCAATGTTGATCATTAATACAGGACTCTGCTTCTTCAATCCAATCCTTCACACTGATGTTTTCACTGGAACCATAATTTCCATAAAACCTGTGACATTTACGGTCACAGTGAATGAATACTACGCTCTCCACTGGCACTTGAGGCGTATGTCCAGATGTATTATATCTATGAATCTGCCCCCTCCCAGTGGAACAATGATTGGGCTGGGTTCTGGGAGATGCAGAATGAGAATCAGATGAGGAAAGTGAACTAGAGGAAGACCAGTGGCCTGCAGCATCAGGCCTACTAATAGGTTGCCCCTCACCTTGCTTTAATCGCTCATTTTCTGTTACAATCTCTTTTAATATTTTTTTTCAACAATGACAGTTCCTGAGCCAGTTTGTCTGCCATGAATCAACGACAGCCTTAGTGTTAAAGGAAAACAACAAGCAAGCACAAGTAGCAACCAAAAAAGGTCAAACCACAATAACACAAAATAATTCTACACAACAAACAACTTCACAGGCGACACCACTCCAGGTGTCCGATGATGATACTTGGCCAAGAGAACATGTCGAATCCACCAAACCTGGTCACTTTATCTTCTAGCGCTGATCGTTGTCTACTGTACTACCACCACCAATGAACAAACAAATAAACAAACAAACAAACAAACAAAACACTCTGGCTTACCGTGTGCCTGCTTGCTGTGCACTACTTCAACCACGGCCCACTCAAGATCTACCTATTGAACACTCTCTCTTATATGGATTTCCTGTGTGACTAATGTAGGTTCCTGCCAGGTCCTAAGTTCACCCGCTACACTTGGGAAGTTTATATTTGTTGTAGTAATGCTGGCTCTTATGGTTGTGATTTTGTTATAAAAAAAGCTGCAAACTCCTTGCATTTAGTTTCAGAGGTTTGACTTGTCATTTTAGGGATAGAGTTTAGCAGTTTGTCTTCTATTGAAAATAGTATTTTGGGGTAATTTCCACCTTCTATAATAATCCTGGGAAAGTGGTTCTTTCACGTGCAGCACGTACAGTGTTATTGTGGGTCGTTAAGGTGATGTTAACCTATTTTTTTACCTGAATTGGGGCTACTTTGTCTAGAGCATTTGTTATTTAGTTTATTTACTATCTCATGCACTGTGTTGATTGTACTAAAATCAAGTCCACCTAGAAATTTTGAAAGGTTTTACTCTGTGGCTTCATTTACTCTTATTGTTTTCTGACTACATTTTATACCTTGTTCCTGGTTTCATACAGGTGTGCATCACACAATACACATTATTGGTCTGAGAGGGAGACATTTGTCACAGACATATTGTAACGAACAAGACTCAGGGACAGATTATCCACAATATATATGTTTATTTTGTAAGGTATGTTCTTCTTTAATGGTGCAGTCAGAGAATGGTCCTAAGGGTCAGGCAGAAGGGCTGTATACCGGGCGTGGCAGTCGAGGAGAGCTAGGGTTCAATACATGTACTGGGTAGTCAGACAGGCACAGGTCGATACACAGGCTGGGTAATCAGGACAGGCACAGGTCGATACACGGGCTCGGTAATCAGGACAGGCACAGGTCAAAACATGGGAGGTCTTCTGGTTGGAGCAGGCTAGGACGGAATCGGGAGAACAGGCAGGAGTCGATACACTGTATATAGATTAGAGGTAGGCAGAGGCACAGAGGGGAATTCCGAAAGCAGGTAGATAAATTCAAAACGAAGGTCAGACCAATATTTGCAAGCTTGAATAATAAAAGGCTTAGTACGTGATTCAGGGAAACAACAATACCTCACAATGAGTGACAGGCATTGGTTTGCTTAAATACTGTCAGGTAGGGAAACAGGTACTCCGGTGATTGGGACCGGGATATGGGGATGCGTTCAAGGCTATGGTGTTCTTGTGGGTTACCGTTCAGAGATCCCCCCCCCCCATGGGCGGCTCCTGAAGCCCGGAAGGACCGCGAAGATGGACGACACCGGGGATGAGGCGCAGGGCTGGAAGGGTGGTCTCTATGAAACGCAGCCACCAGGTCCGGGTCGAGGACGTCCGATGCCGGCACCCACGACCTCTCCTCCGGGCCGTACCCCTCCCAATCCACCAAGTATTGCAACAGGCCCCGACGTCGTCGAGAGGCCACCAGTTCATGGACCGAATAGGCAGGAACATCCTCGATGTTCAACGGAGGAGGGGGGCGCTCGAGATGCCACGGGAGGATGCATGGGGCTGTAACGCACAGGCTTAAGCAGGGAGACATGGAAAGAAGAGGCCAGGCAATACTGACGTGGCAACAGCAGACGATAAGTAACAGGATTGATGCGTTTAACGATCTTAAATGGACCAATGTACCTGTGTGCCAGCTTCCGTGACGGGAGTTGATGACGGATGTCGCGAGTGGACAGCCATACCCGTTGACCCAGGTGGAAGACAGGAGTGGCACGACGCCTCCTGTCCGCTTGTTTCTTCTGGGCTTGAGATGCACGGACCAAGTGGCGATGGGCAGTGTCCCACACCCGAGAGCTGCGCGTGAACCAGTGCTCCACGGCATCTTGAACAGGCTCTGTGTCCCATGGGAACAGAGGCAGCTGAAAACCCAGGACACACTGGAACGGAGTCATTCCCAGGGATGAATGTACCAGGGAGTTCTGGGCATACTCTACCTATGGGAGAAATCTGCTCCAGTCCTGGGGGCGAGAGGAACACTGTTGTCTTAGGAACGTACCGATGACGTGGTTAAGCCGCTCCATCTGCCTGTTAGATTGAGGGTGGTACCCAGAGGAGAGGCTGATCGAGACTCCAGGGCGGTTCCAGAAAGCCTTCCACACTCTCTAAGTGAATTGTGGACCCCTGTCAGAAATGATGTTGTCTGGTACTCCGTATTGTCTAAACATATTTGAGAACACACATTCTGCCAGATCCAGAGCGTTAGGTAATTTGGGCAGAGGGATTAGACGACACATTTTCGAGAAACGATCGATAATGACAAGAATGGTAGTATGGCCGTTAGATGGTGGCAAGTCCGTTACAAAGTCCATAGCCACATGTGACCAGGGCCGGTTTGGTACGGGTAAAGGTACAAGCTTACCTTCCGGCAACTGACGGGGGGTCTTCGATTGTGCGCAAGTAGGACAAGACATAACGTAGTCGGTCACATCCTCCTTCATCGATGCCCACCAATACTTCTTGGATAGAAGCTGTAGGGTCCGAGTTATTCCAGGGTGTCCCGTACTGAGGGATGTGTGGCACCAACGGAAAAGCTGAGGGCGGACATTGGCTGGCACAAAGGTTTTTCCCACAGGAGTCTCCAGGGGGGCAGGATCTGTAAGCAGGGCATCTTGAATGATAGTGTCAATATCCCATTGAATGGGTCTTACCAGGCATGTAGATGGAAGGATGGGTTCAGGACTCTCTGGCTTGGTGGAAGGATCAAACTGGCGGGACAGTGAATCCGCCTTGACGTTCTTTTCCCCTGGAATGTAAGACACAGAAAATTTAAAACGGTTAAAAAACAGGGACCATCTAGCCTGCTGTGCGTTGAGCCTCTTTGCATTTTTAAGGTATTCCAAATTGCTATGGTCCGTCAGGACCATAAAAGGGTGTCATGCTCCCTCCAGCCAGTGACGCCATTCTTCTAACGCCAATTTGATGGCCAGGAGTTCATAATTTTGTTCCGCTGGACTCAGCTTGCGGGAAAAGAACGCACAGGAATGCAGTTTGGAATCAGTTCCCCAACGTTGGGATAAAACAGGCCCCACTCCGACTTCAGAGGCGTCCACCTCCACCGTGAAAGGCAGATTGGGGTTAGACTGCACTAGAATCGGGGCCGAGGTGAAACGCTGTACAAGCGTACGGAAGAACATCCGGGTGTAATTGGTCCAGGAAAACGCAGATGATTTGAAGAGGGACAAGGAGTGCAGTGGCGCGGTGATAGAACTGAAGTTGTGAATAAATTTACGGTAATAGTTTGCGAATCCCAGAAAACGCTGAAGGTCTTTTCCGTTGCGCGACAGTGGCCAATTACACACGGTTTCCACTTTCCCCTCGTCCATTTGCACGCCCCCGGGTGTGAGTATGAATCCCAAAAAGGAGACTGTAGACACATGGAATTCGCTTTTCTCCGCTTTGACATAAAGGTGGTTTTCCAGAAGACGTTGAAGGACCTGTTTGACGTGGCTGACATGTTCAGACAAGGATGAGGAGTATATCAGGATACCATCTAAGTAAACAATCACGAACTGGTCCAGCATGTCGTGGAAGACGGCATTCATTAAGGATTGAAACACAGCTGGGGCATTGGTGAGTCCATATGGCATGACTTTGTACTCATAGTGGCCGTTGTGCATAATGAACGCAGTTTTCCACTCGTCCCCTGGTCGTATCCGAACTAGATTATATGCGCTGCGGAGGTCGAGTTTGGAATAAATGGATGCAGAGCCTACTTGTTCCAGTGCCGCAGAGATCAAAGGCAACGGGTATCTACGTTTGATGGTGGCTTCGTTCAGTCCGCGCTAGTCAATGCAGGGACGAAGACCCCCATCCTTTTTCTTCACGAAGAAAAAGCTGGACGCAGCGGGTGATGTCGATGGTCTTATGAAGCCTTGTCGCAGTGATTCCTTAATGTAAGTATTCATGGCCTCCTTTTCGGGCAGCGACAAGGGGTAGATCCTCCCCTTAGGGTAGACAGCGTCAGGGATCAAGTCAATGGCGCAGTCCCATGGTCTGTGTGGGGGCAGAACAGAGGCCTTTTCTTTGGAGAAGACGGTGCTGTAACCTGAATAGTCAATGGGTATGTAGGTTGTGGGTTTGGGGTGGCACTCCTCCATGGAGGTGGCAAGGCAGGGAATGTTTAAACAGGTCCGTTGGCAACCCTTGTTTCAGGCGGTGAGTTCTCCTGTGGACCATGAAATGATGGGGTCGAGAGCGCAGAGCCATGGAAATCCCAGAATGAGCCTCTCCCGAGAGGAAGACAACACCAAGAACTGTATACATTCTGTATGAAATAATCCCACTCTAAGGTTGATGGGGCTGGTTTGATGGGTGATGTACCCGTCTCCGAGGGGCTGACCATCCAGGGCGTTAATCCTTGGAGGGAAACGAAGAGCACTTAATTTGACCCCTAGTGTTTGTGCCAGGTCACAAGCAATGAAATTGCCCGCCGCACCAGAGTCAACTAAACCCTAGGTGGTGATGACATTTTCCTTTACCGACAGGGTAACAGGTAAGTCAAATTGTTGTTTCATAGCTATGGCAGGAGGAACATCTCTTACCTGACCCTTGGAGGAGGAAGAAAATGTTCCTGATCTAGACGGGCGCACAGGGCAGGACTGGAGCAGGTGTTGTGATCCCCCGCCATACAGACAGAGGTGCTCTCTAATCCGTTTCTGTCTTTTCATAGGTGTCAGCGGGGATCGTCCCAGCTGCATGGGTTAAGGTTCGGACACGGAGCTGGGGTTCAAAGGAGGCACAGGCCCAGACGAGGTGACCTGCTGTGGGTTTTGTCAGAGAGGAGACGGTCAATGGAAATGGACATGGAGATGTACTGGGCAAGGTTGGTCTGGTCCCCTCTACATGCCAACTCCGTCTGGAGTTCTTTAGACAGGCCTCTTCTATACACCGTCAGCAGGGCAGTTTCGCTCCAACCGCTGCCAGCGGCTAGAGTGCGAAACTTTATAGCGTAATCAGCTACAGATCGTTTCCCCTGCCGTATGTCACACAGTTGATCACCTGTGCTGTGTCCTGTTAAGGGATGATCAAATACTTCCGTGAACAATTTGATAAAGGCCCGTTCGGAATTTAATTCTGGAATATTCCCTGCCCACAAAGCCGTAGCCCAATCCAGCGCCCTACCAGTTAATAGTGAGATATGGAAATCCACCTTGTGATGGTCTGTAAGGAACTGGTTAGGATGGTGGTGGATGTATAATTCACATTGCATAAGGAAGCCCTTACATTTGCCGGGTGCTTTGTCATATTTGTTAGGCATCGCAATATTTGGAGGAACGGGAGAAGGTACCTGTGGTCCCGGTGTTTGAGAAGGGAGAGTGGCTTGACGGAGCAGATGACATAATTTGTCTATCCTAGCCTCCTGTTTGGCCAGACGGGCATTTACCAGCAGCTACCGGAGGTGTTCCAGACCCACTGGAGGAACGTGATCGGGTCCTACACCAGCACCACAACCAGCTGGCGAACCTGGAGGTAGCCATGGCAGAAGTCCTCCAGCGGTTGAGAAGACTGGATCCGCCCTCTTCGCCTACCCCGGCTCCTTCTCTACCCGAGAGACAGCTTTCTCCTCCCTCAAGTGCTTCTGGCCCTGTAGAGGTATGCCTTCCGGAACGCTACGACAGTCACCCAGAGAGATGTCGGGGATTCCTCCTTCAATGTGGCCTGTACTTCACCCACAGAGCAGGCGGAGGGAGATCCGATCGGGCGAAAATCGCCACTGTAATTTCGCTGCTCACAGGAAGAGCTTTGGAGTGGGCTACGGCCGCATGGGAGGAAGAGGAGGAGGTCCTCGATGACTACGAAGGCTTCGTGGAGCTGTTTAAAGCCATTTTCGACCATCCCCCTCAGAGAAGGGAGCGAGGGGACAGGCTACTACACCTCCGCCAGGGCAACCGCACGGCAGCTGAGTATGCTCTGGAGTTCCGCACCCTATCAGCGGCTAGCGGATGGAACGAGATCGCCCTTCTCTCTCTTATCCGGTAGGGACTGAGAGAGTAGGTTAAGACAGAGCTAGTCTGCAGGGACGAGAACACCACCCTGGACCAGCTGATAAAACTGGCAGTCAAGCTGGATCATCTCCTTCGGGCACGAGGAAAACCGTCTTTACGCACGGCATTTAAGGCGGAGGGTATTGAGGTGGAGGAGGCCATGGAGATGGATACCACCTGTCTCACTCCAGCGGAGCGGAGTCGCCGTTTTCGCCTTAGGCCTATGCCTATACTGAGAAGAGGAGGGACACACTCTGGCCCAGTGCCCTAACATCAAGGGGCCATCGCGCCGACAGGAGAGAGACCACCCCACCTAATCCAAGGTAGGACTGCGAATCTCTGGTATATCCACATCCCATGCTGTGTTTACGATGAGTGTCACCCTACAGGGGTATCCGGCTGCCAGCCCGGTTTTTCCTTTGTTGGATACAGGAACTGCTGGCGATTTCATAGACAAGGGCATGCTGAGGACTTGGAACATCCCCACGGAGGAACTGGAGATCCCCATACTGGTACTGGCTGTGGACGGGAGACCTGTCGTCTGCGGGAGGGTCAAGCAGCAGACCACCACTTTACGCCTAGCCATCGGTGACCATCATGTGGAACAGATAAGGTTCCTTGTTATCGCCTCTCCTTCTCACCCGGTGGTTCTGGGCATGCCATGGCTGGTTAAGCACAACCCGGGGATCGATTGGAGGTGGAGAAACATTTCTCATTTGTCCCCTAAGTGTAACGAGACCTGTTGCAAGACCTGTGTGTGCTCTACCTCTATTGAAAGCCCTGCTCCTGTGTCCAATCTCTCCACAGTTGTGCAATCGGAGTACCTGGACCTACATGAAGTGTTCTCGGAAACCAAGGCCACCTGTCTCCTGCCTCACCGCCCCTGGGACTGTGCCATCGACCTGCTTCCTGGTGCTCCGCTACCCCACAGCCGGGTCTATCCGCTATCAGTGACGGAGACGGAGGCTTTGGAGACTTATGTGTGGGAGAGTTTGGCCACCTCCCCAGTCTCTCCCGGAGTGTTCTTCGTGAAGAAAAATGATGGTGGACTCCGACCGTGTGTGGACTACAGAACCCTCAACAGCAGTACTGTTAGATTCAGGTACCCACTTCCATCATACATGCCACAGTGGAACAGATGAGGGGGGCTGCCTATTTCACCAAGCTGGACCTACGGAGTGCGTATAACCTTGTTCGAGTGCGGGAGGGGGATGAATGGAAGACGGCCTTTAGTACCACCTTGGGCCATTACGAGTACTTGGTGATGCCGTAAGGCCTCATGAACGCCCCCTCTGTGTTCCAAGCATTCGTTAATGAGGTCTTTCGGGAACTCCTTCACCGCTATGTGGCAGTGTATATCGACGACATTCTGATATACTCCCCCACATACGCTTTACATGTCATCCATGTCCGGGAGGTTCTGCACCGGCTTCTCAAGCACCACCTGTACGCGAAAGCTGAAAAATGTGTTTTTCACCGTTCCTCTGTCTCTTTCTTGGGGTACAGAATAACCGACACCGGGTTGGAGATGGAGAACGGCAAGGTGGAGGCTGTTCGGTCCTGGCCCATTCCTACCTCGGTGAGGGACCTCCAGCGGTTTCTGGGTTTTTCCAACTATTACACGCGGTTCATCTGCGCCTTTGGTTCCATCGCTGACCCCTGACTGCCTTACTGAAGGGCGGACCCCACCGCCTGGTCTGGACAGAGGCGGCTGATAGTGCTTTCTCCACCTTGAAAAACTGGTTTACCACGGCACCTGTCCTACGACACCCGGACCCTGACCTCCCGTTTGTGGTGGAGGTGGACGCCTCGGAGGTTGGCGTAGGGGCTGTTCTATCCCAGCGTCATGGTTGCCCATCTAAACTCTTTCCGTGTGCCTTCTTTTCCAGGAAGCTCTGTCCTGCCGAACGGAACTACGACGTGGGGGACAAGGAGCTCCTGGCGGTGGTGGAGGTGTTGAAGCGGTGGAGACACTGGTTGGAGGGGGCAAAGCATAGTTCATTGTCTGGACTGATCACCGGAACCTAGAATACCTCAAGGCGTAAAACCAAGTGAAGCATGACTTTTACTAGCCATGGAGCCTGTAATATTGTGATTTGCTCAAGACATTCATCACTTCATATTGAGGATTTGCTAGATCTGTAAAAATGTTTTCAAAATAATTATAGACTATGGGTCTTAACCTGTTAAGGCTCAGTATCCCGCTGGCGGTAAAATAAAAACCTGGACTAGAATCATAGTACACAAGTCCAAATGTTAGGTAATATATAAATGTCCTATATCTTTACAAAACTTAAAATCTCAGGAATCTAGCTAATATCTCTGTTTTACAATAGCTTTAACAAAAACAAACATGAAACCTTATAATGTGAGCTACGTGCCTTGTAAACATGCACCTCAAATAAAATGTAATGTGTAAATGATATATATAAATGTCTTATATGTTCTTAAAGCTTAGGATCTTGGGATTCTAATGAATGTCGCAATAGCTACACAATGTAAAACGTTATGAGTGATAATGTGACATACATGCAAAGTAAAAAAATGCCATTAGCTTGTAGACTCAGCAGTTCATTATTTCACCTCATGGAAAATATTTAGTCAAATATAAACACGATTTACAACTTAATATTATAGATAATATATAGATTTGTCATATGTCCTTTAAGTTTGAGATCTTGGAATTCTAATGAATATCTCGGTTTTACGATAACTACAAAATCGAACCTTTATGAGTGATAATGTGACCAGTGTTGGGGTAGTTACTCAAAAAAAGTAATTAGTTACTAGTTACTAGTTACTTCTGAAAATTGTAATGAGATTACTTTACTAGTTACTGCATTTGAAAAGTAACTTCACTACTTATTACTTTACTTTCCTGTTTCTTGATTTACCATGTACATGGACAAACAGCATAGCCCTATCATCAATTAACCTGTCAGCAT